>JAEIIJ010018582.1:0-16618 GCA_018904815.1 Drosophila ogumai | reverse complement strand
TGAAAAACAACGAAGTAATAATTTTTTTCCTATTAATTTCCCGATCGTTCCTATGGCAGCCATACGATATAGTCGTCCGATTTTTATAAAATCAAAACAGAAATTCTTAAATATCATAAAAGAGCTATATCTCAAAAATTATGCAAAAATGTTGAAAAACAGCCAAGTTATAATTTTTGTCTTTGATTTCTATGGCAGCTATAAGATATAGTCGTCCGATCCGTACTTATCCAACATATATAGCAGTGAGAACATTCAGAAGACTAAATGCAAAGTTTCATTCAGATAGCTTCAAAACTGAGGGACTTGCATAGGGCATGGCTAGATCGACTCGGCTGTTGATGCTGATCCTAAAACTAAGTTGACTAATATTATAACACCCTGCAAGGGTATAAATATGTTTATTCAAGAAAAACTGTTTGGTTATCCCCTTTCAAGTGTAAATGATATCCCTGCGCCTGGCTGGCCCATTATGGAGTTTCCCTTTTATGGGCCGGGTTGCTATCAATAAATGCATATTTGATGCTTAGTTTTCAATAACAAACATGGGCGTACCCAACCGTGAAGCCGGCGCATAGCAACCTTCTTTCTTGGCCGGAATGTGTTATCAGGTTGCCCGTGGGAACAGGACACCAGTGCAGGGACCAGGAGCAGGAGCAGGAGTCGGAGAAGTAAAAACACTGAGGGATTCTCTTGTACAAAAATGGGATTTCTTGCATGTCAATTTATTGGTTTTGTTTATGTCTTCTTTTTTGTTTTTGTCTACACTCTTAAAAGGATTCGAAACTCTAGGGCTTGTGCTGCTGGTAGAGGAACTTCTGCTGGAGCTGCTGCTGTTGCTTCTGTAGCTGCTCCAGCTTGAGTTGCTGATTTATCTGCTGGATCTCCTGCTGCTGTTTCAGATTCTGCTGCTGGATCAGCTGCTGCTGATGGAGTTTCTGTTTCTGCTGCTGTATTTGCTGCTGGAGTTGCTGTTGCTGCTGTTGGAGTTGCTGTGGCTGCTGTTGGAGTTGCTGCTGCTGCTGGAGTAGCTGCAGCTGTTGAAGTTGCTGTTGCTGCTGTTGAAGTTGCTGCTGCTGCTGCTGCTGCTGAAGTTGCTGTTGCTGAACTTCCTGCATTTGCTGCTGTTGAAGTTGCTGTTGCTGCTTATAAAGTTGCTGCTGCTGCTGCTGAAGTTGCTGTTGCTGCTGTTGAAGTGGCTGCTGGATACGAAGCTGCTGTGGCTGGACTGGCTGCTGCTGCTGTTGAACTAGCGTCTGCAGCTGGACAGGCTGCTGCTGCTGAACTAGCATCTGCGGCTGGACAGGCTGCTGCTGCGGCTGGACAGGCTGCTGCTGCTGCTGGTCAGGCTGCTGCTGCTGGAATTGCTGTTGCTTTTCCTGCATCAGTTTCTGGTTCGCCTGGAGCTGCTGCCGACGGCGCTTCTGCTTTTCAAACTCCGCCAAATGCTCCTGCTGCTTGCGCACCAGCTCATCCATCACCTCGTGATTGTAGGTGGAGTGCAGCATCAGTCCCAGTAGATTCGCCCGGGATGTTAGCTGCTGCCGCAGCATGCGCTCCTGCTCCATCAAATCATCCATCTTGAGCCACTGACGGACACGCTCCAGGTCGATTTCTGCCCGTCGGATCTTCTCCCAGGCATAGTGCTTGAAGCAGTTCTTCTTGGGCGCCCGGCAGAACTGACCCGTCGGATTGAAGACATTGTTCACCAGGGGGGCGCCGCAGACATCGGTGTCGCTCACCTTCGGGTCCTTGCTGTGCTCCGGACAGAGCACGCGCAGACGCTTGCAATAGGTCTTGCTGGCCGGATTGTAAAAGTCACAGAACATGTTGTTGCCCTCCATGCGGGTCTGGAAGATGCTGCCGAAGCTGGCCTGCGACTCGTACTTGTTGAAACACTTCTCCATGTGCTTGATGGCAGTGCGCGAGTGGATCTCATGGCCGCAGGTGATGCAGTACATGCTCTGCTCATCCTCCGCGTCGCCGGTGTCATGCGGTCCCGGCGTGTCGATGGAGCTGCGCTTGGCCCGTTCCACTACCATGTTTAGCTCGTCGGAGCGTTTCTCCAGCTCGGCGAGGGCGAAGCGCACCAGAGCCTGCTTCTGACGGATGCTCTCCAGCTGCTTGCGGGTCTCCTCGGCGGCATGACACGGCGTCAGATTCCATTCCTGCAGGCGCTGCGGCAGAACCTGGAATAGACGAATGATTGAGAGCAAAGTCCTACTCGGTTCCCTAGCGGATGGATCTACCTGGAAGATGCGATTGGTGGCCAAGTTCAAGCCGCACTTGTCGCTGCAGTACTTGCTCTGCGGCCGCGCCTGGCAGCAGCAGCCGGGACCGTGGCACTGACGCGTGCCCTCCAGCTCGGGATTGAGGTACACCTCTGGACTGGCGGCCCGCTTTGCGCCGACCTTCGCCTTGCGAGCCTTGGCGGCGGCCGCCTTTTCGCGCTTCCTTCCTCCCGTCGCCGACTGAGAGGGGGCTGGCTCGGCGGCGGCGGCCGGCTGGTTGACGCAGGTGCGGTAGATGCAGCGCGGCTTGTGGCCGGCGCGAACCCGGCAGGCATCGCACTGGTTGCAGTTGGGACGCCGGCATCCCTCGCAGGTGCCGCAGCGCCTGCCGGCCTTGGCCTCCCGGGCGCTGCTGCTCTTGCGCTTCGGCGGCGCCGATGGCGGTGGCAACGGAGGTCCTCCGCCACCGGGAGGCGCCCCAGGCGGACCCGAGCCCGAGGCACTCAGACTGGTGGAGGCGGCATTCGAGGCGGCAGCCCGTTCGGTGGCCACCAAGCGGAAGATGGTCTGCAGCTCGGGATTCTCCCTCTTGCAGCGCCGGCAGTAGTACTGCTTGATGTGCTTGGCCTCCTTCTCGGTGATGCCAATGCAGTCGCCATGGTACCACTCCTCGCAGCCATCACAGCCTCTGGAAGCACAAGAAAGTGAGCAATGGGGATCCCTTTGGGTGGCATTCCTCCACCGGGTCATACATCATAAACCGGGAACAGTCCGAGGTGCGGCAGATGCAGTAGGCCTGGTCCTCCTGCTTGAGTATCGTGGCTATCTTGGACTTGCGCTCCGGCAGATCAAACTCGCGAGCGATTTCCCGCCGGATCTCCTCTTTCTGCGGTTGGACATTAGAGTTATGTTCGTGGGCAGTGCGTTTCCGGATAGCTTACGGTTTTCTTGTACTTCTTCTTGTCCGCCATGCCGCGCCAGTGGGAGGAGCTCCTACTTGGTTATCTATTTAAACTAATTAATACACACGTCTAAGTCCCAGCAAAATAACAAAAAAAAAAAAATTAGGGTTGGAATGTGACCGCATTCGAAAAAAAAGGACGGTATCACCAATTAAAAAGTCAAACTATCGATACCAAATTTGCGTTGGTTAGCGTATCAGGTGTGGTTCGAATATCAGGTGTGGATTTTTTAGGGAGAAATTTCATCTTTTTGAGATTTTTGAATTCGATAGACAAATATCTGTTAGGTTCTCGATTTAACAGAAACTTCTGTTAACCTGTGGAATTCCATAGGCAAAATTATGTTTACGAGGAAAATGTACGTTCATCCTGTGAATGAGAGCATTTTTATGTTGATATACCATTTTCAGGAAAAATATCGATATATCGATCTTCTAATTATTATAATAATGTTTGTTTAAACTTTAAACTCAGAGATTAAAACGGCATTCGAAAAAGAACGAATTCGTCGAACAAATTCTCTATCGGTTCGGTTGTAACGGAGCCGAAGGTGCTGCCGAAGCAGGTTCGGGTCGCCTTCGAACACTCTACATTCTACACGAGAATTCTACCCCAAAAACGAGAATTCTACCCCAAGCATGTAAATTGACATTGAAATCCAGAGTGACCAAGGAAAAGAAATCAAAAAATACAAATAAAAATTTCACGATATAAATATATCGATATATGGATATTTTGATATATTATCAACAACCCTAATTAAAACGGCATTCGAAAAAAAACGCAACGAAAAAAAGTCGCAGCGCGATGTTCGACGGCGGCTCGTGGGGTTTTTGTTTATTTTTTTTTAAGTTCAAATAATACGTTGGCGGCGAATAAGTGCAGATATATTGATTAGAGTGTTGGAAAAAGCGACTGGAAAAACCAACGATACGAGAGATAAGCGACACGAAAGACTCGACAAAGCAACGCTGAAAAATGATCGTACAACCGTAATATATGCCGATTTGTTGGTAGGATCAAAACAAACTCGGGAAGGTGGCAGCAGAAAACAAAAATCAGACATTCAGCTGAATAAAATAAGCCAAATAAATGGTGTTTTGCATTTTGTGAGCTTGGCATTTCGTTTTCCTTTTGTTACGACGTTTCCGCTGATCTTGGCCCGTTGTTGTTTTTACCTTTTTCGCGTTGTTGTAACTCGTTTTTTGTGTGCGCGCGTGTATGAATCACACAAACACAAGCAGAAACAATAACAACGCGGCGACGGAGACGGTGAAATATGCTAAAACAACAAAAACGCAATCTAGATAGCAGAACGCAAAGTTAGTAAAAAGGAAAACCAAAGGAAAGAGAGTTACGAAATAAGAGGCATCCTGGAATTTTAGAGAGCCCCAGGAGCAGCACAGCCACATACTAGAGCTCCGTGCGCCAGAGGGGGACAGCAAGAGCGCCGCGCACGTACAGCTGTCAAGTGCGGCGATCCTTTCCGCAGGCACGCAGCCGTCCTGCTCGCACTCATGCCGCCACCCTAGACCAACTTTGGATGCAGCTGCCTAACAAACAGAAGACTACAACAACACAAAGAGGACCAGAGGAGAGCGAGCGAGCGCGAGAGAGGGAGCTAAAGAAGAGGCAGGGAGATGCATCATCATGTTGCGGTCGCAACAACAACAACAACAAGCATAAATAAATTGCTGAAAAATAGTTGGAAAATTCGAAAATTTCAAAGAAAATAAAAATAAATCGAGCCATAAACGTAATATAATTTAATCGCGTGTGTTGGTTATGTGCAAAATAGAAAGTGCATTGCAGCGATAAATCTTTAACAAAATTCAAGTAAAAATCATTAATTAAAAATACAAATTAACGAAAAGGCCAACCATGAAGGTCACTGTTTGTTTCGGCGACGTTCGCATTCTGGTTCCTTGCGGTTCCGGCGACCTCTTGGTCAGCGATTTGGTCAAGGAGGCAACGCGTCGCTATATCAAGGCAGCAGGAAAGGTAAGATATAATCCATGATCCTTAAAATTTAACATTTTAAAACCAAAGTAGTAGCTGTTATATAATACGATCTTGGAGTTATAGGGGTTTTCCGTAATACTTTTAATTTATATTTCATAGATTTTTTTGTAACATTCTTCTTCGGTATATTTAGTCTCTTCTCAAGAAAAGATCTCTCCGCTGAACGCGGTAGACCTAAAACTCAACTCCAGCTCATTTCTCAGGCAGTTCCGTAAACAATTCGTCTCAAGGGCGGAAATGCTGCACTTGAGAGTGATGTAATTACACAGGAAAAAACCTTAAAAAAGAACCCGAAAACCCAGAATTAAACCGAAAAAAGGTTCTTCAGCGGCGCTTATCGGTTGAATGGGAAGGGGGAATAGGAATGGGAACAGGTCGGGGGATACAGATAAAGCGGAGATGAGGGAAAACAGACACATGTGTGTATGCTTGTATGTCTAGGTAAAATATTTGAATAATGATAAGCCAAAAGTTGAAAAAAATGTAACCAAATAAAAGAGTCGAAACTTGCATACCCTGTACACCAAAAACGTATTATAAAAAAGAAGAGTGAGCGGTTAGTACAGCGTTTTAATGTAATCAAAAAAACTTATGATAATGGTAAAAATTGTCAAGTAATTCTTGTCTTTTTGTATAATTATTTTCGGTAAAAAAGAGTAAAAACAGTATACAAATGACAGAGGTAAAAAGAAAACAACCATCGAGGGAAGATGATAACAACAACAAACAAATCGAAGAAGAAAGAAGAGAATTCAAGAAGACTTGACTCGAAGAATTATAATAAAAGTCAGCCGAGAATCAAAAGAACATTTTTATTTCTTTTTGAACTCGCTTGAACCCGATTTTAGAAAGAAAGGGGGAAGAGACAAATAGAGGGCGACAGGTAACCAAAAAAGGGAGAAAAGCGAGAAATGCACTTTACAGAGAGACCTTAATTAATCAGAAATAACATCTGAAATTCGTTGGGGTCCCAGGCTCGGCTCCCCTATATAATTAATCAAAAGGGCAAGACAAAGGTTCCACCGCGATAATCGCCGACTTCCAGAGATTTTCCGGGGAAAATTCTTATTCGAAATCAATTTCGTTGCAAGGGGAATCTTGTTTTTTGGTAATGATTATGAGTTGTGTGTTTTTCATTGGGTCTTTGGGGCGATTAAGTCATTATGTAGATTGTAGAGCGCCCGGGGAAATTGGAACTTCCTATTAGAACTTTAAAAGAACTCCTGTTTGGTGTGAAGTGTTTAAAAAATTCCCACCGAAATTTATGCGAAGTATCCTCCTTCAGAATAAGAGAAATATTATATAACAAATATAAAAAAATATTAAGAACTTAAATAAAATTCTTTAATGTAAGCATAAAACATAAAGTAAATAATTTTCTGATTACTTGAAGATATAAGCAATCCTTTAAAAGTGCATATATAATATTAATAATATTAAAATATAGATATTAACCAAGAACTATAATGAATACTCAGATCCGCCTGCCAATTTTCCAGGCATTAAGTGCCTTATTGTAGTGTTTAATGAAAGAAAATGCTTCACTAATTAGGAGTTTTCCCAACCCGTAAAAAGTCCAAAACAGCAGGCTGTTCCTCTCACCTGAAAAATTGCCACAGTGCTCTTGAATTTCCGGTGTGGCTCTTGGGATCCCCAGAGGAGGAGATCGCGGCTTGAATATGGTAGAAGGGCCTGTGGTGCCTGATCTGTTGCAATGTGTGTGAATTTTCGTTTGCTTTCATTGTCTGGCCAAAAGACGAAACTGTGTCAGATGCAATTAAATGCAAAAAAAAAAAAAGGTGGAAAAGCGGATCTGAGGGGTTAAGAAGCGGCCAAGATAAGACGCTTTCCATTTCGCGATCACGTGCGCCGGTCGATTCCAGACCCCAAAACCCCGAACGATCCAACTTGCTAATTATGCAACTTAAGGCTTTCTTATACGAATATTATTAGGGCCGAAAAGTTGGCGAAAAATAACCTTAAGCATATCTATTCTTAGTGGTATTTTAGTAGGACATACATGGCATTACAGGAAGTCATTTCATCAGTTCAGGAATGTCTTTAAATTTAAAATTTCTATAACTTCTCCATGTTCACACTTCTATTGTTATTTTCTCAAGAGTATTTTTGCAAGATCAGCGAAATCAAATGACACTTGCAGGCTATATACCATACATACATGTACAAAGCTGCACTTCAAATTTTTCTGGCACATGAAATAAATTTGTATTTTTTTATTAATTTCCACGATTCCGTTTCCATTTGCAGCTGTGCGATCGTTGCTTTGTTTAGTTTTCGTTTTTTTTTTTTTATTTTCGCATTTTTGCTTTTTGGTTCTTTATCTTTTTGGGACCAACATGTGCAAGCTCAACTGTGCGAAGTGTAGAGGAGAACGAGACTAGAAAGAAAAGGGGAAAAATAGTATGTTACCAAGTGACCTAGTGCAATTTAAAGATATGTAAATGTACCTTATAACATTGAAATATTTGCCATGTGAGATAATCGCACTTCAGTCGCAATGTTCCTCTGTAACTCGGCTTTTTTTAGAGAGATTCAAGGAAAATTTGGTATTGGTAGCTAATAAACTGAGAAAAACAATATTAAATAAAAATAATGGCTTTTACATCGGTACAAAATTTAATAAAATGTTTCTACGAGTGAAATTACATATGTGGAACAAATATTTAAAATATCTAGATCGTATGGGTGAACAAATGTTACAATTAAACAAGGAAATATGTATAATCCTGTCACAGGTAGAATTTTCATTACGTAAGTTTAACATTATAAATGTGTGATAATCGCATTACTGCTACCATATTCTCTTGTAACTCGGGTTCTTGCAGAGGGATTCAAGGGAAATTTGATAAAATGGGCTAATAACCTAAGAAAAACTAGAATTTACGAAGAGAGGCTTTAACAGTAGCTAAAAATGTAAAACAAATGTTTTCAAAATAAATTGCTTAAGAATATATATAAAAAAAAACTTACGGTGAACAAATGTTAATCATTAAAGAATGAAATATGCATCCACAGCTCTAATTTCCATTATTTAAGTTTGACATTTGAAATAAATTTCAACAGAAACTCAGGAACTGTTAAAGTTATTAACTTGAAACTTTTTAAGCCTACAAACAGCTGCAAAATTTTACAAGAAAAGAAAAAATTATTACTAAACCCTTGTTTGTTTTCAAGTGCTGTTCGCGGTGGCACACCTGAACTTGTTGGCGTTTTTGGGAACCAGCCCTATTCCGAGAACTTGATTCTTTTCTCATGTGGCAAAAAATAAAAAATAAACAAACTCGCATTTGGTGTTAACTTCAGTTTAAACTTCAAGGCAATTCGATTCCTTTGCTGTTAAAGTTTGGAATTGCAAACGAAGCTTGCTATTGAAAACGAAGAGTCCAAAAATATCCAGTAACTTCAAGAGTATCTTTTGTAAAACAAACATTATACAAGGGGAAAGTTCTCAATAACCTTGATTAACAGGAAACAAATTTAATCGTAGCTTTAATATGAATATAAATATACCTTGGAGAGTGTTATTTTTGCAGTGCCAGAAGTGCAACCATATGGCGAATATGGTAAAGCTCAAGAGGTTCTGTGTGCTAAATTATGAAATACTATTCTCATAAAGAAATAGTTTTACGTTTCGGTTTCGTGGTAAAAGCCATGCGTTAACCGCTTTGGGTTCCATTCCTTTGTTTAAGCTCGACTTTAGTGGGCGTTACGTCTTATCAAATAAAGCGAAAATTATGAAGAGGGGTGTATGACTTGCCTTTGCTCATTTGTTTTTTTATTGTTTGCCTGGGAAACCAGGGAGATATGGGGTAAAAAATATATAAGTATATATGTATGTACATATGTATGGATATAAAACGAAGCCGAGCTGAGCAAAAAAATTCATTGAGCATTTTTCCTCTCGCTGCTGTTGAATTCTTGGCATTAAGTTGGCAACAACAACAGAGCCACAAAATGCGGCGACTGAAAAAAAAAAACTCAGACGGAGAAACCAGTTTTGCACAATTTGTAAATTATTTAGTCATAAAAAGAAATATCCAGCTTGCTTCTCTCTACATATCTTCCTCTTCCTCGGTGGCATTCTCGCCTGGCTGTTTTCTCTCTCTCTCTCTCTCCCTCTGTCTGCCTCTCTTTCTTTTGCGGTTCAATTTTTGATTTTTCTACTCACGCTAATTGTTAGCATTATTTTGTTATTTTTAAGTGCGCTCTAATTGGTTTAAGTCAATAATTACAATGAAAACATGACTAGCACACCATGGCTGGTCGTGTGTCTGGAGATTGCAAAAGCATTGGAATTTATTGGAATGTTGGTGTCAAGCTTTGACACTGGGAAATAATCGATAAAGCCGATACCGGCAAAACACCTTGGCCCGTTTTTATAGTTTTCCCGGAGTTTTGTTAGAATTTTGTCACTTAAATGGTGGTTCTAATGGGGTGAAAAAATTCTTCAAAATAAGATAAACGTTTTAATAAAAAAAGATGTAAATAATTGAACATTTTAAAACAATATATAACCATAAAAATTACTCAAAATACTATTAATTAAGGATCAACTGCACAAACTACTGCAAAATACTACAAAATTCGAAAAAAAAATTACTACATGAAATTTTTGTTAAATTAAAAAAAATGTTGTAAACAATTTTGGATAATTCCATCTTAGAACAAAATACTTTTAAAAAATATTATAAAATACTACCACTAAAAATACTAAAAAAACCTTAATATAATACTACAATACTACCACTAAAAAAAGTTTGTTTTTTTCTGATATGCATTAATATTTCATAATTAAAATATACATAAAAAATTATAAAGTTATTATTTATATACAGTTCTACATATTTTTTTTTCCATTTCGATACTTTCTTTATTATTATTATTTTTATCTTTTGGATTGCCACCCGCGATCTTTTAATTCCTTCCCTTGAACAAAACAGATAAAAAATATTTGCAGCTGTTGTCGTTGTCGGAAAGAGAAAACGAGAAAATGCAAGCCAATTATGATTCAATGGGACTGACCAAAAAAGAGCGGAAAACACAACATTTAAGCTGGACCTACCACAAACGCACACACGACACACGCCACACACCTCATCCCCACCCCCCCTTGAACTAATCTCTTTTAACATCTGCATTTCCTATTATTTTACCTCCAAACGAAGGAAGGCTGACAGAGAGAGGCAGGAGAGAGTGAAAATAAATTTTTGGTAGATGGAAAATCAAAGAAATATTACAAACAACACAAGAAAAGCCAATTATGCAAGATGAAAAATCTAAAAAAATAGAGTATTTCAAAGGTATTATTTCGGAGTTACTGAAAGTACTCTAATCATGTTACATAGCTCGCCATGCCAGTTATCAATGTTAATTGCAGTTGACAAAGTTTCAGTGCCTAAATCAAACTCCAATCTAAGCCTAGACTGCTATATTAAAACGGCCTTTAACGATATCAAAGCCCAGTCTGGGTTCCCTCTACCACCTCTACTCTCTACCGTCTGTCATCGGGCGTCAGGTAGCACTGTACTATATATATATACATATATACATGCTCTCGAGCTCGAACTCAAACTCTGAAAACCCGACTACTCTTGGGGGTTGCGACTTGACTGCAGCCTATAATAGTTTCTGTTTTGTCGGTTTCCATGACAACAACCTGATTACACGTCTGTATATATATATATATCCGTTGTGTGTGTATACGTCTACACAGATATAACTAAATACAGCAAAAATATAACAACAACAACAACAAAAAATAGCAGTAGACTGCGTCATTTTCTATATAATGTATATAGCCATAGATATTATTATTGCAGTGCATTGTGGGCTGATTCACTTGGCCACCACTTGGCTGCTACTGCCAAATTAGGAGCGAGAAATTCAATTGAATTATCGTTTCTCCTCGTTTCATTTTATTTCTAGCTTTGAAATTGAAAATAATTTCAAGTGACACCCACTTGCGTGCTCGATCGATCGCCTACGGCCCTTCGATTAATTATATTCTATAAACTGCAGCGATCGATCGAATGGAATGTTGTATGCCCCATGGCAGTTGGTGTGTTTGGTTTCCAAGAAAAAATGCTGAAAAAGGTTCGATTGCAGAGAGGGTTCCTGTGAATCCAATCGATCTGGTTTCATTCTGATGGTTCAAAAAGAGTTGGTCTTAATTAATGATATTTGTTTGGGCGTTGACTGATATTTAGGAGGTTTTGTAGGTGTTTTTATAGCCATGAAATACACTTTTCCTTACTATAAATATTACCCAATATAACCAGAATTTAATTCAATATTTATTTGTACTTATTGGCTGAATTTTTTCTTTTTTTTTTAATTGTTTGTTTTTCCCCCATTTATGGGTATAAAACTCCAAATTGGTTTCGATACAGTCGTCGTTTCGTGTGTGTTGCAAATGTTGGTTGTACGAGAAGGTAACAGGGGAGAAGCATGTGTAATATATGTATCTGGGAGCTACGAAGAGGGAGGAGGGTGAGGCAAATGGACATATTTGTCTACCATTTGCATGCCTGGCACGATGGCACGATTGTTGTTGATGCATTCTCTATGCAATTCTCTATGCAACTCTCCAAGTCGATTTGTCTGTGCATTTCACTATTTCCCTCCACTGTGTCTTAAGACTTTACAAAAAAATAATTAAAATATAATAACTGTATAGAATCGGACCTATAATAGTAAAGACCCAGAATATTATAGGTCTGGTTATATGTAGGTGGACCTTCCATTGGATTACACTTTGGGAATTAAATATATACTAATTGTATATATATATACATGTTAATTCTTTTTTTTACTAACACAAGTCTTCATTTCAATACTGATCAGCTTCATTTAGAGGTTACTAAAGATGGGAAACCTACCTTAATTAAATGAAATTAGATGACTTGTAAACTTCCCTGGTTATTAAATTATCAAGCTTCAACCTTTAGAACCCACAGGTCTAGGCCTCCATTTTGATTATTATTCAACTTTCATGTGTAACCCCATTTCGACTTGCAGCACCATAAGGTCCCAACTCGCAACTCCTGCCCAAAGTGCACTTCGTTATCGTCTAGAATTACAAACATTTTATTGCCACACTAATTGAGTATCTATTTTTAGTCACGCACGTGTGTGGTGTGCACAGACCAATCCCTGTCGCCCCCCTCTCTGACACCGGGTTTTTTTTGGGTTGTTTTTTTCGGATGGGTTCGGTTCAATTTTGCTTCCGTTTTTATATATACTTACTTACCAGTACACCAGTACCAAGTTCGGGATGCATTTCAGGATCCGAGGGTTAATAGCAAATAGAGGGGAGTGTCTGTTAGCAGCTGCTGTTTGAGTTGCAACGTTGGTTGCTATTAACAGCAACACAACAACACAAGCAAATTAATTTGTTAATATTGTTATTTGACAATTTTATGACAAGAGCTACACACCTTCCCACCCACTGCAATCATTAACTTTTTTGGCTTTTTAATGAGACGCGAGGCGAGTTCAAGGTGGTAAAGCCCTGTCTGTACTTCAGATTCATGCTTGGTTAGGCCGCCAAGGTGGCTCTGAAATAGGTTAGAGGTGGCATCAGGGGGCGTGGCAAGTGTGGGTGCTTGTGTGTGTCGTCGACAAGCTCCATTGAAGGGGAACCCCAAGGGTCAAGTGCAGAGTTACCAAATGCTCCAGTTCAAGTTCAACGCAATAGCGATATGTGATGGAGTTCTTTCTTCTATTCAATGTGGATCTAAAAAATATGTTGTTGAGGGATTTTTATGAGAAATTTATTTGTACAAATAATTAAAATTTATTTAAATTGATTATATTAATAGATATTTGTTAACATATTTCTTTAAACATAGCAAGATCTTTTAGAAACAAAATATTTCGAAAGGAAACTTCTTCTTTGAAAGGAAATTTCTTTCTAGAATCAATTGGGAATTATAGGAGAAAATCTTGAAAGATACATATTTATGTAATTCTTCAAAATATTTAAAAACATTTTAAACTTAATTATGTTTAATTTAATTAACTTTAAACTTTCTGTGCCCCCCTTAGCTATAAGGAAACTCGGCTTTATTATTGATATTATTATTATTTTTTAATTATAACTCGTTCCTGTGTCGTGCTGTTAAGGATGCCGCCTAATCTTTTCAATAAAATCTCTTTCCAAACTCACTCGTTCGCTCCACAAACCACATGGCATATTTAATTTGTTGTTTATTTTTAATTTTTTGTTTTTTTTAATTGGTGTTTTTGTTGAAACTTGTTTTGTTTGGTTTATTTATCTAAAAAAAAAAAGAACAAAGAAATACATCGGAAACAAGTAAACCGACAACGGTTAACAATGCAACGATCTGCAGTTAGTAGGTGGGCGTGGCAACCCCGCCGCAGCCCCCTACTACCTGTTTTTTTTTTATTATTCTCTGCACAAAAGCATTCTCTGTGCAACAACGTGACGTTTTCGGGTAATGAGTAAGCGCCAAATAGGCACGGTCTCTCTTTTTTCTCTCTGTCTCTCCCTCTCCTAAAAAAGAAAACACTGATAAAAATGTGTTTGAATATATAAAAAAGTATTAGCCAGAGATAACATAAATAATCGGCAATATGTAGAATAGAAAAGTTATAAAAAACGGCAGCTCTATGCTTATCATCAAATGATTTGCTTAAAATATAAAGAACACGTTATAAAATCTTGATTGAACTTATAAAGAAAGATAATACGTATTTTAAAAACGGTTTATATTTAGCTTGAACTATCTGATTTCCTAATTTTTAAGTTTAGAAGCTTTGATTTTCAAAATTTAAATGATATTTTTTAAGCAATAGCATGTTACTGTCTTTTATTTCCGTGTAAGTAAACAGGGCATGTTTGTCTTCTGGCCCAACCGATGCCGATTGTACATGCTTGATATATAGGCACGTATCGGAATGTAGCATATATACATTTATATCTCCGTTTTTTTTTTTTTTTTTGGCGACTGTTTGCCAAAAGGGTTGGCTTGGGTCAACATACCCGTGCCCGTATCCATACCCGTACCATCGATGCCATCGCCAGTCATTCATCGTCATAAAGTACACACTCACTCACACTCGCTGGCAAAACGGTTGTTTGGTTGGTCAGCTTTGGCACTTCATTCCCTGGGTTCTTCCATTCCCTTGCTTTCATTTCGCTGAATTCTCAGCCAGCAAGGTAACCGAAAACCCAAACCCAAACCCAAACCCAAACCCAAGCCCAAGCCCCTGTTGCATTTCTCAATCCTTTATTACACTTGGTTTATGAGGAGGTATATTTCTTTGGTTCAAAAACTCCAAAATTAATAAATCATATTTTGGTACAAAATATAAAAGATAAATATGTTTTGTCTTTTATTTATATGCATCTAAAGTTCAAAAAATATATCTGTGACTATTTTTCTTCGTTTCAGAAAAAGAGTAAATCCATCTTCGTTAAACCCTTGCTCCTTGTTTGTTTTTTAACGTTTTTACTTCATTTTCAATTTGTGTAATAACCACAAATAAAAAATACGACTAAAAACGTAAGACTCAGAGCAGAACGTCGCTCACGTTTCGGTGATAAAAGCAAAAATCAGCAGGCAGTAGAAATCCACAAAAAAAATAAACACATTTTTCTTTCGATGAGGCAAAAGCAAAAAACGCCCGGCTTGGTGGAATGTCGAGTGAATTGGCAGCAGCAGCCAACGGTTATTGAGTTCAAAAAAGGCAATAAGCTTTAAATTCTCAGCTTATTTTTCTTTTATTATTTTTTTTTTGGGTTAGGTCAGTTAGGCGGCCAATGAAAGGCGATACTTCTAAGTAGCAACCAAAAACCGAAACAAATAAAGCAAGCCATTAATTTCGAGAAGCTATTGTTTGCTCTAAATAAATTTTGTGAGGAATTTAGGTATTTAGTCAAATAATGGTAATAAATATAAACACAAACAATAATTTTAGTTTTGGTAAAAAAAAAATTATAATCTTATAAATAAGTATTTCATAAAAAAAATAAAAATAAATTGTGAACGGTAATAAATGTATGAACACTTAACTTATATTTGTTTCCCTATGAATATTAAATACATAACTTCTTAATTAATTAAGGAATTAATTGATTTATAAATATAGCTATTTCCGGGAATGTTTTGTCACAGCTGTAAGGGTCTTTCATTTTTTAACATGAGTCAGCATCCCAAAATGAGTCACATTTCCCCCAAATAAAATCTAGCTGCTTAGACTATTTTCTCATTTCTATTTGTATTTATCCAGGTGTTTCCTCTAAAAAAACATGGAAATGAAATATTTATAAATGAATCATCTCTGGCTTAAGGGAGACAAGCAGAGAAAGAGAGATTTAGAGAGAGAAATAGTGCCAAAGAATGCTGATGAAGGCCATTGCAAAAGGTAGTTACCATAAAAAGCCGGGGAGCTGGCTGTAGGCTCTTCAGTCTTGACTTTTGTAGGCGCTGCACGTGCAAAATGCTTGAATGAATTAAATAAATGAATAAAATGGCCAAGAAGGCGAGAAGGAGAACCGCACCGCAAAAGGCATACGGCGATAGATAAATCCCCCCGAAGGCCCCCGCAATTATATGGCACACCCATGCGCATTTTCTCCCGCGCATTTTATTGAATACAGTCTATATGGCTTATTTGACTTCTTTTGCAATTAAAATAATTCAATTATATTTTATTCATCATGTATTACATTAACTAATTAATTTAAAGTCCCTTCTAGTTAAATAAATTTCTATTTGACTGGCCACTGCTCGTTGTTTATAAGAGAGCTCCACTGTAATTTGAGCGGGGGCGATGCTCTTGTTGGTTAGCGATCCCTGCTCTCTCATTTGCTCACTGGATCATTTGCTCTTTTGGCGCTCGCCGCTCTCTCTCTTTATTTTTGCGCACAAAACAAAAGACTGAGACGACAAACTCGGTGCTGGCGGCGGCAAATGGCGGATGAGAAGAGAGCGCCTAAAGTCGTTCCAATTGAGCAGGCTATATACATAAATATAGGTGTGTGCGTGTGTGTTAGTGTATAATGCACCCACATGCCAACAACAAAAACAACTACTTCGGCCTGGCCTTGAAATTGCTTAGCAGCAATAATAAAAGCCACAACAATAAACAACAGAAAAAAACAACTATTTTGCACGCCTTGAATTGTTAAATTGCAGAAAAAATAAATAAGGGATTAAGAAATAAATTCTGGCCAAACAAAATATTGCGTATATTAACAAATAGAAATAAGAAATAAATATACAGCTGTGTTCACTGAAATAGCAGTGCGACGGAGGAACAACTTCAAAACGACTTTTTTTGCATATTCCTTTTTGAAAGCGGATCTATTGCACATTATTTTTGTAAAATGGAACATAAAGATAAGAATCGGGAAAA
>JAEIIJ010018574.1:0-52453 GCA_018904815.1 Drosophila ogumai | reverse complement strand
ACAATGCGAGATTTTTCTAATATTTTCTTTTAACGACTTCTTCGAGCAAGTATGCAGCAGGAAACCAAGACAAAACGCAGGAGGACAGAAAGAGAGGGAAACAGGGGCACGCGACAGCCGCAGGCTACGGCCCGAAATTCCTTTTGCTCTGTCACGCTCTCTCTCTCCGTCATCAAAATGAGAGCGGTAGCAATAGCAAAATGAAATACTACGGGAGTAGCGTAGTTTTTCAAACGCTGGGCATATTATACATACGATATCAAAAGGGGATTCAAATTTGAATTATTTTCTTGTATAATAATTGTAAGATAATTATACCTACTGATATCTGAATATTTTACCAGTACATTTTTGTTATTTTATTTAAATTCTAATACACTCTGTACTTACGATATTTCTCCAAATGGGGTGAATGCATCTTTCAACTGTTGCGTCTCGATTTCAGCACTCAGGTCGCCTACAAAAATGTGAAACTGTTCTGTAAAGACAAGAAGCGGTAGACAAATTTAGCGCCAATTACGAGATGAGCAAGAGTTAAACTATAGTTGCTTAGTTTCGCCATCGTCGTCGCCGGGCAAGCGAGCCGCACTCGACGATGGCCCAGACAGATACTTGAGATGCCCATGTGTGCTCGACCAAGTGGCAACTGGCTGAAATCGCAACGTGCAATTGTCCAACCCGGGCACCTCGCCTTCCACCATCACCACCCCTCAGACGGTTGGTGTCTGTTGCTGATTTGGGGCTTGACATTATCAAATGCCGCCTGTCAGCTGGGCTGCCGGGGATTCCCCCCTAAAACTTCTTCTGCCCCTCCGCCCAGACCCTTAGCCTGTCACTCTCGTTGCCACTTTGCTTGCCGGTTGTTGCCGGCTATTTTCGGCACTCCAGCTCTAGCTCAGCGCCAGAGCTTCTGGTTCCGGATCCGGTTGCAGCTGCAATCGCCCGTTGCCAGCTGCCAGGAGCTCGGATCTGGGAGCCAGGAGCCGGCTGCCAGGTGGACACGAGTGCCATCACAAGTGCGCCAACGTGTCATGTTTGCATGCAGAGGCTGCGGCCACATACAGTCAGCTATCAATAACTTGAATAAGAATCATTTCGCGCAATATAAAGAATGAATAGAAATAATTTAATATTTAATTGCCTTTAAATTAAGATATATAAAGATGCGATCAAGGGGTGACTATGAAAAGGTCTTGTTACTTTTGAATTTAAATCAATTAAATAGACAAATAATTGATATGTTCTTTACATTTATAGGTGTTTTTTATATTTTTATTATCTAATTTCAATGGTAGTTTGATTTACGGCAGCTTGACTGTATCCTGGTTGACTTGGGGCTTGCTTTTCGGCTCGCGTCCCTGCCAAAATGACATAGTTTCGCATTACACAGAAATTGCACTTGAATGTGCCAGTCAGATGTGTGTGGGCCTGGGCTGGAGGGCGTGACTGGCCCTAAATTCCCACTGCCACTGCCCCTCCTCACCTCATCATGTGTGCAGTGGAAACAGAGTTGACAAATATGCCAAAAAAGAAAACTCCCCCAGCGACATGAATTACAACTCTGGTGCGAGGCGAACGGGAGGAGGAGGAGGTTTGCCTGCGCGTCGTCCCATAGCTGTGGATACTTTCATTTGTCTGTTCGCCGGAGCGACAGGAAGTTGTGCTAAGCGTCATTTCCGTTGTTTTGAGTGATTGCAATTGAGATACGGTTTTTGCGGTTTCTTTTTTCGGCACCGCTGGGGATTGAGGACCTCCTCGGTCCCAGTCTGGCCATGGAGCACGTGTTAACGCTTCTCTTTTCACTTAAGCGGTTTAAATTGCACAGGAATTGGGTGTCTGTCTAATGTGCTGTAAAATGTGACCTTAAAGAATCACTCAGCGAAAAGATTAAAGCATGAAATTGGTCATTAAAAATGTGAAAATATTTTTACAACTTCTGCATCATTAGATAGGTATATTCACATTTATATGTGAATTGAATTTTAAATTTTAACACTTTAAAATCAATGTAAAAAGTGATTACATATTTTTGTATTTTTTTAAAACAAATTTATTCAAGTGTAGGTCACGCAAAAAGGATTAAAGGGAAAATATTTGGCTGGGTCGGGCATTCGACTGGAATGGAATGTTGCCATTTTGATGTTGACACTCAAATGCCTTTATCTCGGTGGTAATAAATTGTTCGGCAAATCCCCCAAATCAATCGCTGACCAATTTATTTTATACAATCTCTGCATCTGACACATCTCTCTGGCCCCTGGTTCGTGCCCCTGCCCCTGCCCCTGGCCCTGCCCCCTGTGCTCTATGCAGCCAGCCGAATGGAGCCAACAATTTATTGCCTTAACTAACAAAACTGCAGCTGCAATCGCTGCGTTTCCTACCCTTTCACCCTCCTCCGCAGCCCCTGGCCGAATGGGGAACTCCAACCCGAACCGCGCCGAAAAACAAATGCCCATTAAATCTGCACCAGTTACAACATTTTTGTTGGTTTTAGTCAATTGGTCAGTCGCAAAACAATTTGGACAGAGCATTTTATTTGCCCGGGGCAGATTTTCCAGCTCTTCCTGTTCTCTTTCGTGGGTGTATGCTATTCAATGGTCCGGGCCAATTAAGTTCCAGTCCATAAAATTTGCATCAAAAGGCGACCATTGACCTTTGGTCGTGCCCATAATTAAGAGCCCAAAAATATACCCATCCGGTATGTATATTTATATATAAAGCGGCATGCATTACGCACTGTTACCACAATTAAAGAGTCGGCTGCCATTAAAAGCCGGGCCAACTTCCCGGGACCAAAGGAATTCACAGCCAAACACCAGAGCACGAAAATGAGCGAACATCAATGGTAGCGGAGGGGGGTGCGGACTGTGCTGCGTAATTCGACATAAAAATATCGTAAATCTTAAATTAGAAATTTCGCACATTAAAAACTTGGAAATTGCATTTGGCTTTCTGGCTTCAACTTGGTCGACCGTTAGCATTCAGGCAAAATTCAGGAAAAACATTCGAAAATCTACATACAGAAAAATAATTGTTTAGAATACTAAAATATTTAAAAATGCTATAAAAATAATATGAAGTTTATATCTGTTGTTGTTGAACATATATTTCCCATGGAAATTTAATGAATTTTAATATATTTTAAGAAGTGCCTCCCTTATTTTTTCTAGTGCTTGTATATGTGTCTGATTCCGAGTATTTTTCAGTGTGTGTTTGTGTGGTAGCAGAAGGGAGCTTGAGCCAAAGTCGGAGAGGAATCAAGGATCCCTGGTCTGGCCTGCATAAAGTCCATTGGCGCACATTTTTAATGAGTTGGACATAAAAAAGTTTTAGCTTTTGAAAAGCTGCTGTTGAAATGAAGCCAATGAAACCCTCACAAACACCCAGCGCGAGAGGAACGAAAGAGACGGAGGCCCGGTCTGCGGGCCATTGTCTCTGTGGGAATTTGAGCGTTGTCCTGCCTGTCGTCTGGTGTTTTATTGCATAATCGTGAGTCAATCAGCGGCCGAAGGGAATCCTTGCCAGCTCCAGTTCGAGCTGCTGCTCCTGCTCCCGCTGCTGTTCTTGTTCCTGCATCACATCCCTCACAGAACAACCCCCAATCACCGCCTGCTTCGCTGGATCACGCACTCGTTGGTTCGACCTTCATCAATGCACGTCAGCTAATAAATACGTGCTGCATTTTGCCCTGACCTCCCCAGGGGAAAGGCGAGAGCGAAAGGTGGGAGCTGGTCCCCCATGCAATTAAATTTCACTTCAGCGTTGCCAGTTCGCTTTAATTTGCCGAATTTAATTGAATTGCGAGCACATCAAATTGCGCATACGCCCCGTTGTACGAACACAGAAACACCCGCCCTCACAGACACGCACACAGACACTGAAAGTTGTTCGAAAACATCGCATTGAATGGCGATATAAATGTTCTCTAATTTTGGTGAAATTATAGATTTTTATGGTAATGCATTTCAATTTTCTGGCGTTTCTAATGCATTTTCTGCGCTTTCTGGATTATCTAACCAAATGCAAACGATGAGGTATTAAAAGGTAAGTGACTATCGAAATCATCAGGTTTTTAGAAAAAATATATTAAACATAATCATTAACAGTATTTAATAGCTGTTTATAGGATAAAAAACCTTTTCTCAAATAAGTATACCCCAAAATAAATTATTACAATAAGGCTAGTAACCTCTGAAACAAGTTCACACATAACAATCTATCTCGAATTATAACACGAAGTCAGGGCTTCGTTGTCCTTCTCCTTGCGACCACTTAAACTTTTTTCCGGATCTCTTTTTTGGCGTTTTTCCAAAACCGGAGTGACTACAAATGTGGTTGAAATGTACGCGAAAAGCGGCAAACCGCAAAAGTAGCTGAACAAACACAAATGTGCCAGGCCAAATCGACAGAGGAAAAAAAAGGATAAAGGCGGTGTAGAACGGAGGTAAACACCAATGCAAGTGCACCGACAAATGTGACGGACATGGACATGTGTACGCTGCCCCCTCCCCGCCCCGGCATCATCCCTTACCGGCAGAAAATGCAAAATGCAAACACAAATATAAACACAGATGCTAACTAACCACATCAACATATCTGCCTGAGCGTGTTCCTGTGCGGCTGTGTGTGGGCCACTCATAGTTTAGTCATACCTACATATATGAAAATGGAGATTTCCACGATGCTCCATTTTGATGTATTTTGCACGGAAATTATGTTACAGTGCCACTCGTATTTGCATCGTCCGAAAAAGCCAAGCAATTACGGGGAAAAAAGGGGATAACAGCCCTGGAATCGCTGTACATTTTTCATGCGAGACCTCGACATTGGAAATGCATGGCCTCTTGAATTAAATCAACAGCAGCTCAAGCTGAAAGTGCCGTGTACGGCAATCCCCGCCTTTCCCCAATCCAGTTTCGAGTGTCCCGAGTCCACATTATAGCCCAGGGCAACGCAGCCAAAAGAGCCCTTGCCGCCCATTGTTATCTGAATTAAATGCATGGCTCAGTCAGACAACTCTATAAATGAGGCCAAAGTGGTAAGATAGCTGAAAAATCACTGGTAAATGTAGAAAACATTGAAGTTACAACTTAAATACCAGGAGATTTACATCTCAGGAAAATTGGTAAGGAGTTTATTTAAACAAATATTCACTTTCAGAAGAGAAGAGCGAAGCATCAAATACTGAGAACAAGAAGTTAATAAATTTCTATAAGATCTTTGTAAGCTATTAGATAGAGTTTATATTTCTAGGAATTTTTAATTAATGCCTGTCTTAGTGTGACATTCTGAGATTTCATAAAATTACATAAGAATTTATTGTAATAAATTCCTCGTATAGTTTACCTACTTACTGTAGAACCGCTCATATCTCATAGAATTTAATGGTTTCTATTACCCATAGCTTAGTCCATAAACTAGGCAACCTTTAAATGCTTCTAACTCGTAATAGTTTCGCGGCGGAAGCACTACTTCTGTTTATCAAAGTAAACTGCATTTTCGGATATGAGTTTCCTTTTGTTGTTAACATTGTCAAATGGATTTGGAGCCGCCGTTACCGCCGTTAAAAGCGAAGCGTAAAAATGCCACACAGTTAAAAGCGCTGCAGGTCCTGGATCCCGGAGGGGTGGAGTTGCGGGGCTAAAAGCGAATGGATTAAAACACGCGAAGCACGCGACCTCAAAGCGCATTATTTGTTGTAAAGAAGTATTATACACTCACATACACACACACACAGCCGAGCAGAAACCAAATGGCAATCACACCCACCCACACACCGGAGAGAACCTAATAAGCTTTTGTGCAATTGCAAGCCATTGTGCTGCAGCTTTGCCCAGCCAACCCACGGAAAGCTAATTCAAACACCTGCCACAAAGGGTCGCAAGGCCCTGGGTGCGAGCGAGCCAAGAATATGCAAACGTCGAACACAATGCAACAAAATAGAGGAAAAAAGCGAAGGGAAAAACCGTAGGATTTTGCCAGCCGCAAATGCATGCAGCGCGTAACATTTAGCCTGTCAGAGGGGTGACGAGAAAGGGGGCGGTGTGGCGGTTGCGGTGGTGCATTAACACATGCGCCAATAAGTATGCAATGCGCTGTGACATTTTTAACGCGCCCAACAAAGACAGCAGCAGCAGCAGCAGCAGCAGCAGGAACAGCAACAACAACAATGACAGGCACCGACGCAGCTCTATCTCTGAGTATTCCTGCCGCCCTCTCGTCCTGCCTGTACAGGAAATCACGATTACAGTGAGTCGCAAGCAACTGCAGCAGGGCCAATACACAGGGCGAAATTAACCCTTAAATTGGTTTCAAATCGATTTCATTTACTTAAAATATTGCCAAAAAAAAAAAGAAAAACAATTATGAATGAATGAAGGTAATTATAAAATCATGCCATTAAAATAGTTTATGAGTTTTATCTGTAAAACCGATTACTCTTACTTTTCTGCGGTGTAACATCAGCATCAGTTGCATGGAGAATGTGTGAGCGTGTCGCTGTTTGTTGAGTGACGAAATTAGATTTAAATATGCCCCGCCCGCAAACGCCTCTTGGCGAAATGTCACCGCATGTCCTGCTCGCTGGCTCCTCTCCTGAAAATTCTCATCCCGATGAAAATGAGCTGTCGGCAGGGTGAAGTGTTTTTGTCGCGCATATGGGACGCCAGCATTTTGCTGATTGTTTTTTATTTTTATTTTATACATCCGAAGCGGCTGAAAGTTTTCACTGGCTTGTATAAAAATCAATTCCCTATCCGTATATCCGCTTATGTGAAAAGTTTACCCATGAAACTTGAGTCACTTTTCCCCCAACAATGGCACCATGGAGACGACAATCGAAGGCATATTGCATATTTTTAAAGAGCTTACGATCCCATTCAATGTGATTATTTTCATTTGATAAGTTGAGATTACCATTAAAGATACTTGGCTAATGAAAGGAAAACTATCGATTCGATTTACTTGGCGTTAAAGCCACACCGCTCATTAAAAAACACTTCTCTTTGTTTCATTTTTTTGGGAGCTGCTTCTTTCATTTCCGCCCATTGTCTGTCAATCGACTTGGTTCGCCTTTCATTGGACGCGCTGCCGCTGTCTTTGTCATTATGAAACGTAAAACGAAAACGATTTACAGTAATGCCAACACTTTGCCACCCTGCCAGTGTCTTCCTCTCACCTACCACCCTGCGCCAGCACCCCCGCAGCCGCCTTACATTGTTGTTAAATGAAGAAAGTATTTTTCAAATGCGAATTTCCGTTATGCTCCTCGCCCTCGACATGAAGACATTTTTGACTATTGTCTGGCGGAGAAGCGAGCTAAAAGTAGAAGCTGCGACAGCCGAAATCAGCAACAAAGTCGGTGCACGAAAAAAAATAGTTCCATTTGATGCTTTTTGGGAAACAAGAGATCAGTTTTCTAGTGCTTTGGCTTCAAGAAATGCTTTGCCTTAAAAAAAAATATTTTAAAATATATCTTATTAAATTGTACTAATTAAAGTAATTATTCGCTCTCACTGTATACATTTTTTAATAAAAGAATGTATTAGAATAATTTTTATCAAAGAATTGTATGTTTATTAATATTTTCATTAATTTTAATTTTCAAAAAGTTATGACAAATATATTTAATAACTATGTATTAAACATTACATGCTTTTTGAAATCATTCGTTTCCCTTCAATAATTTGTTTCTGTGTAGAGGAAACTATTGCCAATGACAACGAGAACGACAGCAAAGGAAGATGAGCACGACGCTGATGATGGCAAGCGTTTCCGCTTTGGTTGTTGTCACTGTTGTCGTTGCCTTGGTTGTTGTCACTTCTGCTGCTGTTGTCGTTGTTGTCGTTGGCGTTGTTGTTTTCGCTATTTTTCGGGACACACAAAACATTGAATGACATTATCCTTTATTGCTTATCCCACGCTTTGCTCCGTGCTTCGTGCTCCGTACTTCGTCCTGTGAGGTCCTGTGGACTTCGTCAGCAGCTGCGCTCCCTACACACGCAAATGGTCGAAGGCACTGGGGGTCTCGGCGAAAAGTCAAAAGGGCATACGCGGCGTATGCGTAATATTAACTAGAACTTGTAGGACAAGTGGCTGCGCCGGGGTGAAAAGATCGGGGCCAGGCAGCCGCATTGTGTCCACCAGGACGAACTTTTTCATTTCCCCGCGGAAAAATTTTCAAAAATTTCATTTCACAGCGACTGAAGGCAAAACTTTGCGCCAAAGACATAGAAACTAGTTAGAAGTGCGGATATGAAGGGGGGTCTTAGTAGGGGAAAAGTGGGGCCAACAAAGCTGAAAAAGTCATGTCGTTTCACTACCATCTCTCTCTTTATCTCGCTCTATCTTACTCCCTCCTCTCGCACACACACTAACGCATTTCACGAAATAAAGTATTCAAATAAAATATGCTAAAATCTTTGAAGTACTTCAAATAGCAAAAAGTGGAAAAAGAACCCTAACGAAACGAACAAAAAGAATTCGCCGCACACAGAAACAGTCGAAAACTTTGGCCGAAAGAGAGCGGCATAGCTTTGGCGAAAGAGAGGCTAGATGGGAAAGCAGAGCCCCGCATAAAAGGCATCGACATCGGCATTGGGAGAAATAAAGAAATGGCAGGCGAAATGGCAATAGCCAGGCAGAAAAAAGTAAATATCGTTTATGTTGTCATAACGCGCAATGCCCTGCAGCCGAAAAGAGCCCAAAAACACCCACGTCTGCCCAGTGCCACCCACTTTTAAGGACCAGAACCACCACCCACCATCCAGCATCGAGCATCTAGCACCCGGCAACCGGCACCACCCATTACCACCCACAGATTGAGCCACAGCCTTATCATTTGAATTTCCCGGCGACGTGTTTGTCGAGCTGAAGCCGATAAAGATGCGATAAAGTGAGAACAAGTTGTGGGGCAGCCGGAGAAAAGTTTTGACCGAATTTTGACTTCTGCATGGCCCAACTTGACGGACATTATTCGGCCAGCAGAATTGCCAATTTGTGTAAATTATTGCCTCAACTTTTTGCCGTCAAACTTTCGTCGGAACCGAGTCAGTAGTCAGTCCTGTCCAGTCCCCTTGCCGTCGCCTTTCCGGCCAAGTTAATATGACGTAATAGGAATTCATTTGATTATTTCAATCGTTTGACGACATCTAGCAGCGTGCGGCCACGCCCACTTCAGGCATACTTAATTAAGCAGAAGCGTTGCACAGAACTTTCCGCAATTGTATTACAAATTCATATTTGCCTAAAATTTGTTCGTCCGCACACATGTAAAATTCACAGCTGCTAGGTTTAATTTGACTGCAAATAATATATGAATAAGGCGCGGCGCCGTGTTGGTATTTGTCTTGCGTGCACAGAGAAAAAATATGTATAAAAATAGAAAATGTTGAAGTAATTTTAAGCAAGGCTTAGAAAATAGTAACAACTTCAAGGGAAACTGTAAAACTTATTATGACTTTAATGTTCTAAACATTGATTTTCCCTTCATTCTCTTTTATTGTTTTATCAATAAATTACCTATTGTATAATTTTTAGAAATTACTTCAAGTTTAAGAAACTTTCCTCAGTGTGACATTGTGCTAGCTTTTTGGGAATGATGGTGGGACAACTCGGTTCAAACTCAAACACTCGACACTTTCGCAACGAAAACTGTTAACGAAAATTGTGTAATGCCCGGCAGGCGGCAAAATTTATGCATTTTAAATGATATGTGAGAGAGTCTGGGTGTGCAGCTACAACAATATTTGGATTTGCCAATGTGCCGGCGCTCTAGCGGAATAACCAGGCGTGTTTGCAATTCAACAAATGCAGCCAACTTTTAGGCGCAAATTGTCGCCAGATTATATTGTCGTCCATGTCAGTGTGTTTTTGCTAATGCAGCGGCAAGTCTGCTGGAAATTATCCACATGCCAGATGATTTTCCGATTGGCCCGCAGCTGAATTTTCCATGGCGCGGGCCTGTTCTGTGACACATCCTGATATTTGTTTTCCATTTTTCCGTCGGCTTCTTTTTGCCCAGCGCATGCTTTCAATTATCGTTGTTTTGATTATTATTTTAATGTTTTGCACAAACATTAAGCTCATCCCCGCTTGGGCGTCCCATCTGCATCTGCTGTCTTTTTGCATTTTGTGATGTCGTTCGTTAGCCCCATTGTTTGCTTATTATTTGTTGTTCTACAGTGAATAATACACTATATTCTTAAAGCATCGACTCATTTATTTTAGTGAAATACTTTAGAGTTATTTAATATTAAACTTTCTATTACAAAAGCTTACGTTTTTACTTAATTTAATTTTTATTTTATTTAATTTTTCACTTCTTTAAACTTCAAGCTTTAAAGAAATTCAGGCAATACCATTTAAAAGTCAAGAATTCCACCTGCACCATATGTCACCGAAAATATCACTTCAGGCGTGAGGTAACGCAATCATCTGTGCATGGCCAACAGTTGTGGCTCTGATTCTACAAAAAAAGCAGCACATATAATGCCCGTTTTTTTTGCTGCGTCCATGTAGGGAAGGTTTAAACGCATCAAACTAGTTTTTCCTTGGTATCCACTGGCACTGAGACTGCGATTTTTGCTGCCATTTCCTGCGGCTGCCTCGTCAAATTGTCATATCGAATTTAGCCGGTCAACAAAGCTGCCTTGATTTGGCTGCAGAGCGATGTCCTGGTCACGTTTATTGAGCCAATCGTGGCAATAAAGTTCAATTTACCAGATCCAAAACTGGTTCGGTAAGGAAGAAGGACAAAGACTGAGAAATGTTCACCACAGAAGCATTTTGGGCAATTAGAACTGGTACAAAGACAATTGCAATTTGGTTTCTTGCCTTGGGAAACCAGTGTTCTCTGAAGGATGAACACTGAACACAATATATTGCATAACATATGTACAAATGTAGTTTGATTAATAAATATTTCTCTTGACAAATTGGGAAATACCTTAAATACCAAAGAAATGTATTGCGGTGCAACTGCCTGTCCCATCGCACCGACAACGTGTCGTATGCGCAACGCAAACGCAACGTTCAGAGGTGGAAATATTTTTGTGCATATGGCCTGATCCTCCGAGCTCTCAATCTCCGGCCATGTTTCTTCGGTAACTTAAAGCGAGCCAGGGCAAGCCACATTTATTGATGTCTCAATTTCCTTTGCCAAATCACCTATTACAAATCGACAGCATCGGCAGCATTGTTGGTTTTCACAACTGCCGGGAGATGGTGTGGTGCTGCAGCAATTCGTACAAATTTGGGTGGCAAATAAAGCGCCTGGAAAAGCTGGAAAAGTAAAAATTACCCTTCTGGCTGGTAATGGCTGGCAATTTGTTTGGCTCTTGCTGTTGCCATTCAGCCATTGCACAAACTGCAGATACGTGTGTGCCAGAGGCGGGGCAGGAGATGATGGGACTAGAGGTTGTTGCTACACTCATTTGGGGTGGAATTGATAAGAGTGCCGGCGCCTTTTATGCCTCATTTCCAATAGTTGCGCCCCGCTCACTGATAGCAGTTTGATCATTCCATTACAGCTCGCTGCAGCTGGAAGCAATTTGCCACAAATTTCAATCAAACGTGCTCGCTAAAAAGTTGCCATAAGTTGCACCTCCCACTCAGGTAGGGCCACGCCTCCACGCCCACCGCCACCACCACCACTTACAGCTAACAAACTTTTACATTAAGACATTAGCGGAAAACTTTTTTTTTCCCCTCAGCGCTGTTTGCGATTTTTCTCTCATTCGAAGCTGCAGCTGCAACAACTTTCGTCCCAACTAATTTCTTATTTGTTTGGCTCTTGCGGTGCAGTGCGAAAGACTGCGAGGAAAACTGGGATTGGAAATGGGACTGGGACTCGGACTTCGGCTCGGACTCTTGCCATGTGGCAAATGGAGTGCTCCATTTTCATTTGCTTTTCGCTTTTCGCTCATCTGGCCAGCGGGATATTGCACATGAAAAAGTTTTCGCATTTTCATTGGCTTTGATTTGGTTTTGCAAATGGCTTTGCATTGTTGAGGAGTCGAGAGTTAAGAGCTGATTGGATGATCTTCTGATGGCCCGTCGTAATGGCAAATAATGCTAATGAAGGTAGCTGCGTTACGAATTCAATTAAAGTTTCGCCTAATTATGTGAGTTTCTTTCAAGTACTTGAATAAATATTGTCGTTGCAGCAGTTGCATATTATGATGCTTAGGGCTGTGTATAAGACTTATATATCTATAAGTCATTCTCAACCGAGAGATCTTTAGGTGTAGAAATCGACCTTAAGAGGTTCCATAAAATAAACTTATTTCAATCAAGCAATAATTCTTTAAGTTGATTTTACAAAACGGATTTGTCATGTACTTTCGCTTGGCGCTATTATTTTTTAGAAGCTTAGCGATCAAATCGGACCCTTTAAACCAACTAAGCCGCACAGGCTGATCCATTTCATCCGCAGATATAATTTCCTCTCCATTTCCCAGCAACCGCAGCCTTGACATTTCCCCCTGCCCGCTGAACCGCTTTAAAAATGCAAAACGCGTTAATGGTTGCCCGGCAGCACCTGTGCAACATAGCCATTGAAGGGAGCAGGGTGAAAGGCGAATGAAAAGGGGTTGAAAGCGAATGGAGAGGGGTGGCGGCGTCATGGTGTCCACGTTATGGCTCGCTGCTTTTTGCACCACTGCAACGCACTTGGCTGCGCTACGCAATTTCCGTTTCCGGTGGCGCAGGACCAGGGCCAAAGGCAGACAACTGCAGGATAACATCCCAGCCCCATCTCCATCTCCATTCTCATCCTCATTCTTGCCAGCCATTTGGCGCACAAACAATCCGTTAACACTTTTCTGCGCTCCTTTTACCCTACACTCCGCTCCCTGGGCAACTTTGTGGCGGTTGTTTTGGGTTTCCGTGCTGGGAAAACTCCTGTTGCTGTCGCTGACGCGACTTCAGGTTGTAAATTTCCATTAAATGTGCATTTTTGTACAAGTTTTTGAATTAAACTTTTTTCGCTGCGGCCATAGCTCAGCTGAGCTGGCAAGGCAACTGCCGGGCTTTTAGCCAGTTCGCCATCGCCTGGCAATCTTGTCCAACCGCTCGAGCGAAAAGTTTGCAACCAACTGAAACAAGTTCATTTCCGTGGCTCTCATTATTTTGCCAAGTGCAGCAGATAGTCGTTCCACAAGCAATCGTGTATTATCTAAATATTTTCTTGGCTTCTATTTTTAACTTAGAGAAAAGATTTTGACCATAAATTTAATTTTACCAAATTTGTAAATATATTTATTAAGCATTTCGTATATCTTCTCTCGCTTTAGTGGATTATTTTAGATGTTATCTAAGCCATATCCCTGCTGGCTCATAAATCCGAATGGGTTTCCTTGGCTTTGTCTAATCTCTGGTCTGAAATTTGTTAAGCTTTCGCTTTCAGTTGCAGGCAAATGTTATAATTTCCCGCACACCGCCCCCTATTTTTCTCGCCAGCAGCCCGCAGTGCAGGAGTGCATATCCACACGATGCATCTGCGGCTGGCTGGGCGGGTCATAAAAATCACACGAAGGGTCAGGCTAAGTGGGACACTTGACCGGGGTTCAGGGGACTCCCAGGGCGGCGGTGGCGTGCTATTATTTTTAGAATATGACCGAAACATGCAAAAGATTTCTCGCCAGCAGTTTGCCAAGGGCTGGCGAGTGTGAGCGGCAGAGAGACAATGCAGCCATGGCTTGACACTGAAAAATGTGAAAATTATGCAGCAAACATTAAAGAAACTATGTAAATTGGCTGCTGCTGCTGCTCCTGGTGCTTCTGCTGCTGCTGCTGCTGGGGGCGTAGCCTTTGAAGGAGCCAGGACCTGCCCTGCGCGTGACGCCATCAAATCTTATTCCCCAGCCAAGTTTGACTCACGCCTAATAGTTTTAATTAAGCGACTGCAACTCCGACTCGTGAGTTGCATGTCATGCATGAAATTCATTCGGTTCTGCCGACGTCTGCTTAGTGTCTTACTGCCGGGCCTCGAGTCCCGAGTCGCGCTTTTCCAGCTTCCTTTTATATACTTATACTTGGCATTTTCTTAAGCAAAAACTTTGCTGGCAACTAAAACCAAACTTGACATAGTTTCGGCAAAAATTGCAGCTAAAAACTTACTTAATTTCTACCAACTGCACTTACTCTGCGCCAACTGTCGCCGGAGGGGCTACAACTCCTCAACTGCCTACACTGGGGGAAAACATAAGACTTTAAATTTTTTATCCCTTGAAGAACTATGGAAATTGTATTATTATTTTTGTAGAAGTATTCTCTTTTCTTCTACATTCGTAAGAAATATGTATTCATTAATATCTTAGATATTTTCCTTCCTGTGTACACCCCATACACACATGCCAATCTTATTTGCATAGTTAGTCAAGTTTTCTTTGGGCCAATGGGGATGGCTGGAATGGGGTCGGGTGGCTAAGACAGTGGCAACCGCTTCCCGCATGTGAAGAGTCCACTCACTTTGACACTATTTCAACAGGCAAATAAATAGTTTACCCTGCGCATGGGCGGATGAGTCGTCGTGCGTCGTCTTTTATTTATCTTTGACACTTGCTAATTTTTGCTGAGTTGTTGATGAAAATATTTTGCCTGGCAAGTGTCAAGTTCTTAAGTTGTTTAGCAACCAAATACAGAAAATTTGACTTGCCTGCCAGGGGTTGTGATCAGACACACGACTGCTGACTGCTGCCTGCTGTCACTCGCATTTGGCATCAGAAATTAGCCGGTCTAATAACTTGAATTCCACTGCCAAGGAATGTTCGCAATTTCACTGGAAGCCATGACAACTGGCTCTCTGGCTGACTGGCTCTCTGGCTAAACTTTTAACGGGTGAAATGATGCTGAAATCTGTGCAACGGTCTAATGATTGTTCATGTCAACAATTTGCAAAACTAAATGAACACATTTCGAAAGCATAAATTATGCAGCCCGGCTCTAGCAAACATTCTCCCTATATGTGTGCCACTTCGCTGGTTGGCAGTTGCCAGTTACCAGTTACCAGTTACCAGTTGGCAGCAACTTGTTAGCCAACTATGAGACTCTGCTGGCCATAAAACACAAAACGGCAGAACCAGCAACAGCAACAGCAACGGCAACGGCAAGACATGGAGCCTGCGGAGGCCAACATGGCATACTGACAACATGTGTTTTGAGGTGAGGCTTATAAATAAATTATTGATAAGCATCTGGCATAGAGGAAACGTCAAAAGTTGTATGCTAAAATAAGCACAAAACGGCAAACAAATGAACGAGTGACGTGGGAAACTTGTTGTTCTTCTGGCTTTTGAATATTTAAATGCACTGAAATTACTGCGGGAGAAGCCTAGAATAAGTGGGATGAAAATTTAACTTGCACTCGGGCCGAGCAAGAACAAGGAGACAGGAGCGAGTACAAGCCGAACATAAACGAGGGCAAACTTTTCGCAGCAAGTTTGTTGCGCATTTTTAATTAATTTTCTTTCCGGCCCCCACACCCTCGGTCGCCCAAAGGTATGCCATAGAATTTTTCGCGCTGGCTTTTAGCCATATTTAAACTGCACACTGTGTCCGTGTGTGCGTACGTGTGAGCGGTGCATTGACATGTCAATAAGAAATGAAAATGAGAATGGGAGAATTGTGTGTGTGTGTGTGTGTGTGCTGCCCGCCGCTTGCCTGTCAGCGTTCTGAACATCGACGTCGTTGCAATTAAAATTTTAAGACAAATTAAAAACGGCAAACTGTCAGTTCACACGTAGAGAAACGTAAGACAAAAGTTAATTTTCTCTAAAGAAATTATAAAAAAATAAAGACGATTTAGGTAATATAATTAAAATACAAAAATTATTAGTAAATGTGCGTATGAAGCATTTTTAATTATTTCTCATCTTTAAATGCTCACAATCACTATCTGTTTTATTGAATTTTTCTCAGTGCACACACGTAACACTTGCAAATGCTGAAGGAATAAGCGAAGGAGTGAAAAGATTTGCACTTGGCTGCTGATTGCAGTTCCCGACTCGTGTCCTCAATTTGACATTTATGCGAGCGCAGGCAAGCGTTTCTTAATCGAAGCAACTGCGATTCCTTTCTTGGCAATTGTGTGAGTCCTGTGTGTGTGTGTTTTTTTTTGGGAGGGTTGGGGGTATGGGTTGTGCGTAGGAGTATGTGTGTTAGCCAGGATTTTGCCCCAGGGCAAGGAAAAGTTTGGCATTGCTCGCCAGTGTTGAGCAGAAAGTTTTAATTAATTTATGTTGCCCAACAATCGCTTTGTCCCGCTGACGTTGTCTGTTTGCCTGGCAGCGCCTCAATAAATGTTTTTGCCTTGACCATAAATGATTTATTTGTTATTTATGCGTGCCATGTTGGACAAGTGATGGCTCCTTCCTTCGGCGGCACAATCAGTCCAGTCAAACAACTTTATTTAATGTCAAAGTAAACACGCTGTCACAGTCTCACTGCTCCGCTGGCTACACTCATAAAAAACACACTTTTGCTATTAAAAGTTTAAGAAAATGTGGTAAATATAGAATATAAAATTTTATAAAAAAAAAGAAAAAAACAAATTTAAGCAAGTTTTATGTATATTTCTTATTTTAATATTTTATTTTATCTTAAGGTTTCAAGATGTAAACTTGAATTAAAAAAATTGTTGTTTAAGTGTACAGTTGGTCCATTCTGTCACCTGGAAATTCTGCTTAATTTTCCACATTTTCCCATACCCATACCATTTCCCTCGAACTGCTGCTGCTGCGTTTTTAATATGCAGATTGTGGTCGGCAGGGCGGATACAGCGCGCGCATTTAAACGATTTTTGGTTAATTATACGCCGTTACATAATGACATTTGCGCAGGGCCAGGCACACCCACCCACTCGCCCACTCGTGAGGCCATCAGCCGTTAACCAAGCTTCCTGACGGCCGACCGACTGGCTTCCATTTCATTTCAAGTGTCTTGCGTTGTTTGTTCGAGCGCAGCGACTGCGATCCCCGGCTTGCATTCCTCGCGGTTTCATTACCCTGCCGCAGTTGCCGTTGACAGTTAGCCGGCGCCCAGGAGCCAAGACCACCCCCTGGGCCACCCAACGCCCACTCCGTGCCCACACTCGGAAGCGAGTTCATAAATAGCAGCGTGTCCTTTTGCCCCTTGGCATGTCTGTGTGGTCTGAAGCCTAGAAAGACAATCGCTGGAGTTGAAATGCGTGTGTCAGATTGCAGAAAATACCAGAGCCGAGTGGCTGGCAGTGCATTAATGCAGTTGAATTCCCAACTATATAAGCATTCGTATGTGAAATCGATGCTCATTTCTCAAATTCCTTACATATTAACTGGAAGAACATAAATATTTTCTGTAAAATAATAAATTTAATTAATGCAAAAATAATATTAATTAATAGGCACAGAGGGCAAAAATATTTTAAATATAAATTGAAAAAGAATCTCAAAAGGGCCGAGGCTTTACTGAGGTTTTACGTTTGTATGTTCCACAATATGCAACTTATTATTAAATGAATAACATATTTATTCTATCCCATATATGATGGTGATATAATGATATAGCTCAGTCAGATATTTAAAGCGATTTTGCGCTTAGATTCTTTATTTTTAGTCCACAATGATAATTTTATGCAAAGGCCTCAATGCAATTACATTTCAGGCCCTGCAGGCCCTCGCTATTTTTAAATAAAATTAAGTATTGTGATTTTTTTTCAAATTCCGCAATAATATCCCAGTCAAGCCATATTTTCTTTGCGAAAAAAACGAAGCTCCACAACGCGTTGTTAAACGAACATGACCGCAGAAACCATACAACTAACAAGAATTCAAGTTAAATACGAATTAAATCGCCGGGGAATAATTGTGAAAAAATGCATTGAAATTGCGCCAGGAGCTAACAAAACTTTGTATTGGTCAATTACATTGTGATTCTTTTTTATCTTGTAGTGGCGGAAAAAATATTAAATTACAAAGGGACGCAAACAGCGGCAAAGACAATAACAACTATTTACAACACTTCCCCCTCGATGAAAACGCTGGAATTATTCCATTTTTTGTATGTGTCTCGCAGCGTTTACATACGCAAGAGGGAGGAGAGGCTGTGGCTGGACGCGTATTTATGTATTTAAATTCAATTAATAATTAAGGTGTAAATGCATTTGCAGGCTGGTTAATTAAATTTGTGCGGCTTTATTAAAGGAAATTACGTATTTTAATGCGGCCAACGCCACAGGACCACCACCAGCGCCACCGCCCGCCATAAAGTCCGATCAAAGGCTGGGTTCTGCGATTGGGGATAATGTGAATTCCGTTCGGATTCCCGGCAGCTGTTTGCCAGCGAGCTTAAAGCCGCTCCCAGCAAACACTTAAAGCGCCGAGTGGATGATGCCTGGGCGCTGTTCGGGCGCATCTATAAATATTTCATGCGTTGCACTGCAGTCATTATGGCATTCATTAAATATGGAGTGCATGACATCCATGCAGCATCCACCCGCACACAGTCAACTAGGAACGCCTCGCATCTCGCATCCATAAATCTCCTCGCCCGGCTCCCTCTTCGTGGGCGTGGACGTCCTCATGGCCATGCCACCGCTTTTGTCAGTAGTTATTCATATAAATACAACGGCGCAGACGCCCTGGTGTTAGTGTATTTCTGATTTGTGGTCTGACAGTTTAACCAAAACTGCATGCATGGAAATGTATTTGTGCTCATTTTTGTAGGGGCCAGGACCCCTCCTCTTCGTCGCCGAGAGTCCTTGCTGCCACGCTTACATATGTCAAAATATTCAATTTATGCAGCGGCAGAAACAAAATGAGCCCCGAAGAGAATGACGGGGCTCATAGAAATGGCGAGATACTCGAACCAGAGCAATGGGCCCAAAATGTCAGCCATAATTTGAGGTCTTTACATTTGTAGAAAACAGATAAGTTTATGTTCAGAACTAAAACAATGATTTTTAAAGCAAAAAAGCCTTCAAATAACAATTTTTTAAAGCCTTACATAACTCTGAAGAATATGTAAGATATATGGAAAACTAGACAGAAATTTAATTTACCTTTTGAGGTCATTTCCCAGCAAGGGTATCTGCTGTGCTCCAAACGATAGATGCTTTGCATTTGTCATTCAACCGACCACTTGGCCGTGTCTCCCAATCCTCTCTGCTGGACTCACCCCTCAGTGCCGCCTTCCTGTGCCCCGTTTTCAGTTCTATTTATTTTGCATGTGTGACATTTATTTTTGCATGCTGCTGGCCACTGACAATGGGTCAGTTCAGTTTCCAGTTGCCGGCGCCATTGTTCCGACCAGGCCCAAAAGCGAAGCCAACCGCTGCCGTTGGTGGCTTGACATTTCTGACATTTGCAACATTTATGGCTCTCTGCTGATACCCATGGGCGGGGCCACGCCCCCGCTTCCCTTACCCTTTTCCCTTTTCCCATATCCCATTTCCCAGAGACCGCACGCATAAATGGATTGCAATTTTCACAGCCATTTGTGGGCATTTTGTAAGCCAATGAGTTCAGTTCGATCATCTTATTAGATCTTCGGGGGCTTAAAGGCCTGATTTGAGAGTGTGGCTTTAAGTTGCCGGGTGGAATCGACCCTCACCTTTGGTTTATTTGTTGTTCGTTATTGTGGACGCTCTTTTACGGCCGACACATTTTTTATGCCTGCCATAGCGTTTTATGGATTTTTTTCTACACTATGTATTAAAAAGGGCCAGCAGGACAGGAAAACAACAACAGAAGCAGCAGCGGAAAAGCGAAAAACCCAACAAGTAAAAACCTAACGTGCTACTTTATTTGCAACTTATTCACATCACCCCGCAGGTTCTATTCTGTGGCGCTCTATGTAGATGTAGTTATTATTTGAAATTTCATAATACTTTTACAACTTTATGCAACTGTTTCGCTGCTGGGGCGCGCTGCCTTAACGCGGATTTCATGCTTTATTTTTTGCGGTTGCCCCGAAAGCCACCCGACACCACCCAACCACTTGGGTTGTTTACTTTTGCAATTTTCAACGCTCCAACTGCATGCCATTTATTTCAGCTTTCAGAGCGAACATCTCGCCCCCCCATCCCCCGTCGCAGCGCTGTTTATTTAGCCGTGCTTCTTGCTTTTGTTTCGCCCGGTAGCTCCCTTTTTATGTAAAACATATTTTTCTTAAATAATTTATTTTTGGTTTTTGTTTTCCTCCTCGGCTCCTTCCTTCCTCTCTGCTACTTTTCTGCTGCTTGAGCAAACTAAAATGAAGCTTTTATTGAGTTCAGGTGCGCCTTGTAGCCCAACTCTTTTTTTGGCTCTGTTTATAGCCACATCTACATTCTGCAGAGAGAGAAAATGTGCAAAATCTGGATAAATCCAAACATTACAGGAGGGTCTTTTATATTTGTTTTAGGCAAGTCTAAAATAGCAATTCTACCAAAGCAGTTACTTTCGATTTTTTCTATAAAATTTCATTTAATTAATATTTACCAAATTTTAAATTGAAATATTTAAAGATTTATTCAACACCTATTTTTCTTGTGTACTACTTGGCTAGATTTCTTTGGGGCAACTTTTGATTTCGCCTCTTTGCTTCTTTTTCAATTTGTGGCCACATTAACGTTAGAAAGGAGAAAAAATATGAATGCACACGAAAAGTGTAAAGAAATGGCCCGGCCTGAAGTGAATGCAAAGTCGGGATGCCTGTCGGGGTGGCTTTTGGGGTTGGCTTAGAGTGGGTTAGACCCCGTTAAGCCGTGGTCTTCGCGTGCACGGAAACGTTTAGCCACCGCATATTGCCGGGCTCTGGTGGCCGAAGAGCGTCTGCTTTTATTTTTAGAAAATATTGGCACTATTTGGCCTGGCCCACTCCCCGGCCGGAGATTCAGTTTACATTTACCTCGTGCGCCACTCGAATCGGAGGCCTTCGGCTGTGTTTTGTTCCCGGCTTCCAGATTGGGGTGAAGTGGAAATGTCTGGGCTTGCATCTGGATCGGGCTAAAGAGTTAGGCTGAGCTCGCTTACCTGAAATGCAGTGAAACAAGAAGAGGGAAATTAATTAGAATGCAATTCCTTTTTGGGCCGCCCAGCCTTTCGTATTTGCGTGCTTATTATTTGTGGCCCAACTTATCTGACACACTCAGCCCGGCTAAACAACGGACTCGGGACGGAGCTCTGCCTGGGCGAAAACTTAATTTATTATTTCGTGCTTAGGCAAACACATCAATTTGTCGCAAGTAAACACTTCAAGCGCTTTTGCGTTATCTTCGGCCAGCAGTTGAGGGAGAGCCAAATTCATTAGAAATCCCACAGCAAATAGGGAGAAATGCAGAAAAATATAGATATAGATATGTTTCGGTTGGTCAAATGTTTGCTTAGGACCCAGACCGAACGAAATAACTTTTTGACCCAAAAGGCGGAGGCGGAGGCGAACGACGAAAATCGAACGGGCGGTACCTGGCCAACGGGTTTTCATAATTTTTCAATAAATTCCAAGACCATTATATCGATCCAAATGGGGCTTCGTTTTCAATAAAGTCGGCATTAGGTTTTGGCAACCCTAAATGGGGCTGCTTGATGGCTGCTGTCCCGCAGCCACTTTGCCACTTTTCTACTTGGCTGCTGTTTAACCGCAATTGAAATTACGCGTTCGCTTCCGTGACGACGAAGGCTGCCTGGAAAAATTTATGCAAATTGCGTCACGTGCCCCGATGATTTCTTTGGCTTTTCCGAAGCAAAGGCTGCTGCGGAGTCGGGGATTCGAGCTACCTTTTGGCACTCCTTTCGTGTCGCCGCCGAAGCCAAGTGAATCATTATTTAATTTAATGTAAAATAATTAGCATGAGCAGCGGCCCGCTGCCAGTTGCCGTTCTGCGGTGTCCTTGCGTTGTGACAGTGATGAATACTTGAAGCCCTCGGCACACACTTGCCGATATTACTGGCATTCTTTTTTCCCATCTTTTTTTTTTTCAGCCACCCATCCGAGTCCCATTTGCGGTCAGTCGATGATATATTACACACAGATACACACTCTCGGGGCGATTACAATTGAAGCCCCCTCGAGTGCCACACACTTGTCTTATTCTTTCGGAAAGAAACTTTTTCCGCTGTTAACATAATTTCCGCAGTTGATTGATTCACTCAGATCGGCAGGACTACGGACTACAGACTACGGACTACGGACTACGGACTCCGGATACGGGCTGGCATCCATCCGGCAGGAGCACTTAAGCTGCCGCCTGCCAGCTCCCGATTCCACATCCGACTGGCGCTTAGACAAATTGTACTTTAATGTAATTTTATTGCAAAACTTTTCGATTTGCATATTAAAAGACGAGAAGCGAACACAATAAAAATTTCATAAGCGGTCGGCAAGGACTTTGACACGTGCCACGAAAAAAAATGTGAGTGTGGATAGAGCCAGGGATATTTACGTGTGTACAAGCCATACTGGTTACGAGTACGTTTCCTTTTTCTTTTAATAAAGATAAGAATAACTATAAAAATATTTTAGCTAGACCATTTCCCCTATAATATTATTAAAAAAAAAAATAATAATAAAATAAATAAAACATTTAACAACAACATCATTTACTTGTGTTGTGTAATCTCCTGAAACAGTTTTATAAATCGATTCGGATGTCCTTTGAGTGTCTAGTTCCTTTCTTGGTTCCACGAATCGAATCACAAAAATAGAAATCAATTTATATAAGTGTTGACACATAAATAACCTAATTGAATGCTCGTTTTCTCTGACGGAACCGGACAACAAAGGCGCTTGGCTAAACAGGTAATTACGGGCTAAGAATACAACTTAACGTGATGCAAACACATACATAACTGGAAATCGGGATTGCCACTATCAGGGTCCGCCCTCCTATGGAAAAAGGTCAGACACACACTCACGAGGCACTCACAAAATTGATGCAAGGAAGTCAACCTCGGGGTCATCGATGCGATTGCTTAACAAAGCCAAAGTCTGGCGGGCTCAACTTTCGGGCATTAGCTCAAATTGGCAAAGGGAGAAGCGACAGACCCTTGGGTGGGGTGGGGGCGAAAGGGTCCTCATTTTTTATTCATAAACATTCATATTTTCCCATTCGAGCAGCAGCTGCTGCTTCCTTTTCCCTTTGTCCTGCCAATATCTTTCCCTTTTCCATTCCATTTTTGCTGATTTCATATCCACAATTTGTGTTGATTGATAAGCAATAAGCGGAAGCTTTGAAGTGCGGCCAAATGGGGGACACTTCCATTATATATTCATCCCGAAGCTCTTGAATTTTACTAATTAAATGCATATTAGAGTGCGCATTCGTGTGAAATGTGTGAAGTAATTTCCCACCTTGCCTTTTGGCTATAAACAACATTTACAATATTTAATTCTATGGAATTGTGTTGAAATTAGTTTTGCTTTGAAAATTTGGTCCTAATTGTGGAGACAAACTTAAATATAATTGAATTGTCTAGTGTTTTTACTTCACTTCATCTAAACTTGCTAAAGATCAATGTTAATTTGTTATTATTAAATGATGAAATACCTCTTTGGTAAATCTTAACTTTATGAAGATTTCACCCTTTAAGTATTTACCGAAATTAACAATTTGGGCTTAATAGAGCTGAGCCTCTAATTTCAGCCTTTAGAGGAGCACTGTGGCGTGCATATGTAATCGCATCTCACTGCCCCCATCTTAATCGGTGTTAATTCTACATATACATATATATTCGCATATATATTTGAGACCTGACTCTGCCTCTGAGCCTTCTGGCGTTCATTGGCATTGTTGCAACGACAACTTCAATTTACACGCCTCGTCGGACGCTCGTTCGCTTTGTTTTCCCGGCGAGGCTGCCTTCTTGTTGTGCTCCAGTAGCTCTATATAATTAGGGCGGCGTGTATGTGTGCGGGCATGTATGTATATATATTCGTGCGTTGTTGGAACAACAATTATCCACCCACACAATCGCATGCCGAACGGAGGAACGCTGCCAATAGACATTTTCATAAATTGTTAACAATTATTACCGTGCGCCAACAAAGCGAAAGTCCGCTTGTGTCTAGCCGGCTCTAGACTCATCCTCTTAGCTCAGTTTTCCTCCCCTGCTGCACTGTCTGCTGCTTGATACCATTTCAATATTTGCCGGGGCAATGTGGCGTATACGTTATGCGTACATACACACAAATATGCCGCAGTTGCCGTTGCACTCATGTCTGATTAAATTAAATTTACAATTCATACGTCTGCTCGGCATTATTATTACTGTTGGTTTCGTGTGCGAGGGAAAGGAACTTTCACAGCGAATGCAGAGCCAGACGGTAGACGACAATGTGTTGTTGTTCTTGTTTAATTGTTGGCTTCACTTTGGCCATCTGCGCGAGCCACGCCCTCTCCCAGACGCAAGCCCGCCTCGAATTGAAGCTGACATGAGGAAGAAAAAATGTTTGCCACCATAATTCCCAGATCATTCTAATAAAAAAAAAAATATATTAATATTCATCGATGACGTTTGGTCAATTTAAGTTTAAAATGATTATTCAAACATATCAATTTCATAGTATACATTTTAAAGCATTTTCAAGATATATTAAATATTCTTGAGTAGCCACAAAATGTACTCCTACTTTATAAGAGCTTAACATATGGAAAAGTCGATTCCAAAGTAAGACTAACTCACACGAATCACTTATCCACATAACATTTTAATTACCTCAAAAGTAATGGCAACAGCGAAAACTGCTGCTTTCAGGAGTTGAGAAATTACCAGAGAAACGATTACAACAAAAAGTAATGGTCAGACATTAGCCAGAACACGCTCTCCATTTTGCATTTGGCCGCAACAGAGACGTCGACGAATCCGGGCAGAGCATAATTGCATTTGCGTTAAAACGCAAGCAAACAATTCACTTAAAGTGCAAATAAGTGAAGGACTCCTGCCCCCTTCGCTTCCACTCTGTGCTCTGTGTCCGTAAATCTATGTGTGCATATATACACAAAGAAAAAATACCCCTACATTACCTACCTGTATTCCATTATTATTCCGTGAACAACTTTCAACTAGATTTCAATCAATCTTAAACAAAATATATAATTCCAATTTTGAATGTTTATTTCTCCACTAGTTTTTTTCTCAGTGCCTGTGTATCAGTGTGTGGACAAAACCAAAATGGCCAAACTGACAACGTGGACAACGGAAGTCAATCAGACGGAGCCGACAGACTTTGATACGCAAGCGCAGCGGAAGTTCAATTGCAATGAGCCGGCGACAAAAGGACGAGGGATGGATGGGGATCAAGTCAAACCAAGGACTCGGTAGGTGGCAATGTCCTGGCGACAGGCCAACAACAGCTGGCGATTAGACGAGAAGGCGGCCAGAGAAGGAACAGGGCAAGGAGCTGGATGACCGACCACGACAAACGCTGTTTAACTTAATTCAATAATCATTGGCAATTGCAATTTGAGGTCTGGCGACGTCCGGGCGACATTTGTGCAAATACAGAAATTATAATAATGACGGACTGCCAGGACTTGAGGGCGAGGTCCGGACCTGGCCGACTTGTGCAACGTCCTGTGACTGCAACGGCATTAAGTGGCCGAGAGTCAAGCACATCGATCCAGGCTCTGGTCACCCAGATGCTCCAGTTTTTGTGGTCCGCTTGGGGCAATTACCATGCGGATTCTACGGGCTCTACCGAGGCGACATTGTCGACGGGTACGTGACATTTGGACCAAAACAAATTTCACTTATTGCCCGATAACGTTCCCAGCTTATATTAAATAATCATTTGGGTAATTTCGAATTATTGCTAGGTGGCCCGAGCGAACACGGAGGCCGAGGTCGAGCTCTGTATTCGATGCACTAATTGCTGAATGGGCCTGGGCACCGGAAGCGGGAGGGTCAAGGGGGTGTTCGAGCATTAGGAGTGCACAACCGCAATATTGAATAGAAATTTCATTAACGTATTAGTGCACACGGGTGTGCACACGCCGGCACACAGGCCACCGAGTGTGTGTTTGACAGACAAATGGGGCAAGAGATTAAATGGAAACAGTTGCACATGACGGCTGCGGAGGGAGCTATTTTCGTAACTATGATTATCAGACATTTGAATCAATGCCGAAAAATCAACGTCATTGCAGTTATTTTAAGTGCAACTAAAGACACACATTATCCCTAAACTGAATTCCGAAATAATACATATTTTTGGTTATATCGATTTATAATTGCATAAAGTGGAATTTCTTCAAATGAAAATGGAGTCGGGAAATTTACAGAGACGTTTACACAATGCTTACTCGGAGATTACAACCGCTTAACATTTTTCCCGAAAATACCAACCACCCTCTGTTTATTTTCGTTTGATTTCGCCGTAAGTGGTTGCTCTCGCCACTCACCTCATGTGAGTATAATTAAAATAATAGCAGCAAAGCCTAGTTTTATTATTAATTATGCAAGAACACACAAACACACACAGACGTCACGCCCATTCATTAATAAAACATGGGATGTACGTGGGGGAGGGCGAGGTAACCACGGCGCATGGCATATTCAATATTGAAGTCGGGCAGGAATATTTTTTGTTGTTCCACCGCCGCTACATTGATATTTGTGTTTGGCTTTTAATGCCAATTAATTACGCAATATTTAATACACATGTTTCTTTCGCCATTGTCTGGTCGCTGTTTTGGTTGTTTTTGCAATAAGTTGTGGCTAATTTATGCATGAGATGTTTATTAGTTAAGTTCCTTAGGGAGGTGGCGAGAAGTACCTTTGTTAGTGAATATATATGGCACAACACCAAATAATCAAATTATGCATACAAAAGTGTTTAGAAAAACGTGCCAAAATTATAGAAAAATAATTCTTGTTGGCTTTCTTTTCATTTTCAATAATTTTACATCTCAATATAACGACATTTCATGGAAAATTCCTGTGTCCCTCATTTACAATTAAGAAGGCTCCTATAAAACGCCTTCGGGATGAAAATGCCGAGAAAAATAAACGTCGAGAAAAATATGTTTTTCGGTTTGCAGAACTAATGCCAGCAGCTTTCGCTGACCCATCAAAGCCTGTCATTGCCATGGCAGCATATTCCGGCGGCGCCTTGAGCAACTTTAACAATAAAATTATGAGCGATTTTTAATGCTTTAAAAATGAAAATGAAAATCTCGGCGGGGTGGAAAAAAACCAAACGGCAACGAAAGAAATCGGTGGACGACTCGAGGGGAGGAAGGAAAGAAATCCGGGTCCATCGGCCGGAGCGCAATAAAACTGCGTCATTTTGGGCGGCATAAAAAATCGTTTTTGTGCCCTGACAGTGAAGCATCAGTTGCTGGAGGACGGAGACGGGCGCAAAAAATCATGTCATGTCATTGTCGGCATCGTAAAAATGTTATCAGCCATAATAACGAGCCACGATTTCGGAGCCTGCTCCCAGCCTAGCACAATGTTGTCGAGCTGCTGGAATTTCGGGGTGGCGCCCGGTGGGAGGATTGGCAAGGACAGTCGCCAGCGCTAATGGTGCGCAGCTAATGACTGAGGAGAGCCGCTGCCGGGAGATGGTCGCTGCCTGGGCTCACCCTGGCTGGGTGATGTAGTACTGCCGCTCCGAGAGCTTTAAATTCCAATACCCAATACGGAGAGGGCCGCATTAAATTGCCGCATTCGCAGTTCCCGGCAAGCCGGCACTCGGGCAACTTACGCTTAATGGTAATAAAAAGTAAATCAAATCAGTGTCCTTAATCCCTGAATTGATGTGGGGCTTCCTCGATTGCGACACAGACTCCAGCGCCCGCTTCCGCGCCCCTCGCCTTTACCGCATTCATTGCTGGCCCCCTATTTTGTGCCGTATTTATGCGAAGGCATTTCCTTTGCCGGCTGTCCTTACTTACAATTCAATTTCTGAACCGACTTGGCTGAGGCCACATCGTTGGCTGCCTTTTGTGCCCGCAGCATTGCAATAGAAGCACTTTGACCGCTCTTAAAGCCGGGATATTATTGCAGATGCATTGGGTTTCCTCGTGGCTCTTTGTGGCCGCAGTCCTTAAAGGCTTTAAGTCATGAGTATACCTAATATTGACTCTCTTTTTAATGCAATAAATTTATAAGCTATTTCTAAAATTAGTTTATTATTTATACCTCAAGCTATAGAGTGCCTTCCTGCTAACCAATCGATGCCACACTGTTCGTCGACTTGAATGAATAGCGGGCAATGCTGCGTATGCGCAATATTTGGGGCAACTGAGTAAAGCCGCCAAAAATGAACTGCCAGCTCGAGTTGCACTCATTAATCAAATGTTAAGGAAGAGAGGTCTTTCTCCGGAGCCCGCAAAAACGGGGGACTATGGCAAGATTTTTTCCTCGCCCCAAAAAATTCAAGGATTTCAGTAGAGGTTCGCCTGTGTGTGTGTGTGTGTGTTTGTGCAAGCTGAAAATGCATTTAAAATACACAAAAATCCTCAGCGAGAAGCTAAGTGAAAAAAGCTGGGGTGAGCGAGTGAGAGGCCGAAGGAGTGAGATAGGGCGATGAGCTTGAAGGAGGCGCCTCGGCATTGTGTTTCATTCTATTTGCATTTTCCCTCCGCTCCGTCCTCTTCTGTTTCTTTCATTTTTTATAATTTTTTTTTTTTTTTTTTTTGGCAAGGCAAATAGCAGCGAGTACATAAAAAAGCTGAGAGGGTCCAAGCAAACACATACACTCATTTATGGCCGGAGCACTGAGGAAAATAAAATTAATTCTGTAAATAAAATTTAAATTCTGACTAAATATTATCAATTTAATTTTTTCATCCTTTTTTATATATTTTTTTATTTATATATAAACTTATTTATTATTTTCTGTTACTTTACTCTATACTAAATATCCCAAATATTAAATTTTCCCAAGATAACAATTTAATTTATTTACATTTCTTACTTTTTTCCCAATGTATCTGAGAGATAGATATAAATAATAAGTCTGTGAGCCAGTATGTGTGCAAAAAGTGGGCGTGCCGCCCCTTCGAAACAAGGCAAAGCGAACAAAACCAAAAAAAAAAATAAACACAAAAAAAAAAAACAAAAGTGAAAAGGCAATGCTGCAAAAAATGCATTTTATATGCAGATGCATGGCGTAAATTGTAGTTACGTACTAAATAAGTAAAATAGCGCTGAGTATTTTTCACTTAAAATGCAGCAAGGCAAAAAAGCAAAGGGGCCAGAGACCCGGGTCCGGGTCCGGGTCTGGCCGAAATGCTGCTGCAAAAACGGGGTTGCCAGGGGCGGCGGCACGAGCCTCTTAATTGGATGCATGCAGGCAAAATAACATGCGAGGCGTGCGCAAATTGTGGGAGCCCCCGTTTTGGGGTTGAATCAAAGCGGAGGCTAAGTTAACTAGCCGACGGCTAATTAAAACCTGAAAAGTTGGCCACACTTGAATATCCAACTTGGGTGTGCTTCTCTGAATGGAATTTGCATTGGGAATTGGACTAAGACAAGAGCCGGCTTTTGTGAAAGTTGCTAAAGTCGAATTGGCTCAGAGACTTGGCTCTGCCTTCCTAGCCAGCCAGTCCCCTCTGCTCGCATTAACAGATGCTCGATGGGAATGGAGATGGAAATGGAAATGGAAATGTCGCCTGTGCTCTCATTTTCCGGAAACACGCACACACAAGGAGAAAAGGATACAAGGAGTGATATTCTGAAGTTGAAACTAAAATTAATGAAATACATTTATTTATTAATTAGAGCTTTAGACTCTACAGATTTCTTGTACATATTCTACCTTTTTTATATTCATTAGAAATCCTTCTTAGAGTGCGCGCATTTGTTCTCAGTGCACACATACACAAAGACACACAAAGGACTCTATTTGCATAAGCATTTTGTGTCTTTGCTTTTGTACACATGTTGGTAATAAAGCCAGCAGCAACCACAAGAGCGTCAAAATTAAACACAATCAGAGCAGAAACTCATTTAAGGCGCTAAGCATTCGCAACAATTTCGCAAACAACCAGACTTTGACAACATAAATTACAATTTCCTCCCAAGCAATTCTGGCCCAAAGACAAAGAAAAAAGAATACGCAGAGAATTGTAATGGCTGGAACGCCTCTAATGAAAGGATTAGCCGGGAGATCTAATTTTGCCGGCAAGATTTCCACTGATTGCTATCAAAATATGAAAATTTATGCCAGCTGGAAAGCCTTCTGGATTTTATGAGGTCCTACCGAAAATCCCTTTTGGCCAAGAAATACTTTGAGTTGCCGCCTTAAATGAAACATAGCCGTCGTCCCTTACTTTTTTCCTTCCTCCTTGCCTGTGTTTTTTAATTTCATGCTGAAGGACACGCCTTGGGGCGGCGTCCCTCTCGCCGCCCTGCCCCCGGGCCCTGTTCATTTTGTCAAGTTAATGGAGAATAATAAAGCGCAAAAGTAAATAAGTAAACAGAGCGGAGACGCAAAACTACAACAATAAAAGGCGGCAGGCACAAAAAGCTGAGACGGCAAACGGCCGGAAAATAAAAGCGGACGACGACCAAAGCCTCGCCAAACAACCCGCTGCCCGCGCCCGGCCCCCCACCGCTGGGAGGAGCCAACCCCAGCACAGCGAGGCATCTTTTTGTTTTATGCGAAATGCACTAAAAATATATTTAAATTTATTTCATTTTCCCTCAAATGAACTGCGCAGGACATGGCCAAAGTGCAGCCTTGCCGCTTTGGGTGTGGAGTGGGGCGGTTGTCGGACGTGGGGCTGCCATGTCGCCAGCCAGGCGACAAGGACGATTACGCCGCTATCCCCCCTGTGCTTACTAGACTGCACAAGAAGAAAAATATTTGTCTAATTTACTTTACCATCAATTGTAAAATTTAATATCAAAATTTCTGGGCAAAGGCTTAGTTTTTTCGTTAATATTGATTTAAATGTAATTAGCTGAGCATTTAACTTTCACTTATCCCAAAGTATTTTGTTCAAAGCAAATAAAACCCAAAGGCCAGATATTTTTTCTCTCTGCAAAACCCCAATCCCCCCTTTGCCCTTTGTTTGCTGTAATAAACTTGATTGCGCATCTCTTATGTTGTATTTTTTTTTTCTGTCCCCTGCTGGCTCGTTGTTGTAGTTGCTGGTTTTTAAATAAAATTTTTATGAAATTTTTGGCAATTGAACTCAAGTTTTAATGGAACGCCATAAATTAGTGGCGCTGTCCTTCTTCTTGGCCACTTGAGTCCCGCTGCGAAATTGGATACAAGCGCTTAATAAAGCACTCGAGAGGCTGAGCGGCGTCGTCTGACCATTCTCCTAGCCCCACTGCCCAGGCCCCTCGGGTATCCCCCGATTTCACATCCATTTCATTTGCGCTTGGCAACGACATCAATTCATTTTGTCCGCAATTAGAGTGTTGTTGTTGTTGTTGCGGCACACTCAGACACACACATACACATAACACACACGCGCGAGACTAAAGTTTCCAATATGATCCGTTTTATTTTTATTTCCCTTTTTAGCGCCGCGCCGTCCAACTTTTGGCCATTGAGAGAACGCTTCAGCGCTGGCCATGGCAACGATTGACTGGGCCCCGAATGGATTCGAGTGTGCCGAGTATTTCGCACTCAAAACTTTTCAAATTCATGACAGCGATAGATAGATGGACAAATCAAAGCGCCAACTAACAAAATTTGAATAATCCCGAAAAAGTTGAACCCTCGAGTGGAGTCTCGGTTATTTGAATTCTTTTACCATTTATAAGCTTTACTTTTAGTGTAGAATATATATATTTTAATTATACCTATATCCTATATCACTTTAATATCAGATTCCCAAACTAACGGCGAGGTATTTAATTTTTAAGGTTCAAAACTATAGTTTTTTCTAGTACGTTTGCTTTTGAATTTCCTTGTTGCTTTGACATTTGCATAGAGCATTTTCTGCGTGCACTCTGATGTTTCATTAGTTGAACTGCAAAACGAAAGTTTGCGGTTTGTTGTCCTTACTTTCCAGTAACCTCCCCAGAATTGCCAGCCCCCCGGTCCCTTTCATTTTTCCGGCACCCTTTTTTCGTCCGGCAAATACATTCCAGTTGCTGGATCCATTGGGATCGTTGTAAAGTTTGTCCTGCAGTTTGCTGGTAATGGATTGCGAAGCGGGTCAGTGGGGTCGCACGGGGAGGCGATTCATTGGTGCCAGTGGTTGGTCATTGCCCGAACGCGTTGATGTGTAATTGAGGGCCCGCAATTGGATAGCAGATTTATGAGAATTTTCCCCACAAATGCTCGGATATCTCAATTGTCTCTGATCAAAGGTAGCCACAGAAAGGGGAAAGAAGAACTCTAAATTATGAAGCTTTAATTTAAAATTTCTTCGATATTTAAACACCTCTTTTTGCTTTTATTTCTAGTGATAAAATGTATGTATTATTTTTTCCGTGTACTTTGGTATTAACGTTACAGCCCGCTCCTACTTTATAAAGGGCACTCCCTTTCGATGCCACGCAGAAGGGTGGCAGTTTGCAATGCAGTTGCATGTTCCATGTGCCAGACGTGACTGAAAAGTTGCTGCTATCATTTTTAGTCGCAACAGTTTCCAGTGCCGGCAATTAATTTATGTGACAAACTGTTTAAAAGTTAAAGCCGCCGCTGCTGCCCAAGCAGCCGGAAATGGATTCAGCTAAATCTGCTGCATCTGATTTCAACTGGAACTGCGGCCACTTAACTTCAAGGGGATGCTAGAGTGGCAGCAGTGAAAAGTTGACTAAAAACGGCGATGAAATAATCATGTTATGGCCATGGCTCAAACGCAGGAGGGTCAAAACTTTTTGGCCCCGACCCTGGCCCCGGGAATGTGAGGCAATCAACAGTGATGAAATTTATTATAACTCGAGTTGGCCACTGCAAACTTTGCACAACAATCAACGGCACCGGGAGCGAACAAGGCAACGAACGGCCAGATATAGCCGCCCGATAAATGGAAGACAAAGAAATGCGGCCCAAGGAGCTGAAAACACTGAGGCTAAATTACGGAATCCTTCTTGCATTATCCGGCTGCTAGATTAAAATGAACTATTGCATGGCAACAACGAACAATGGCAGTGGCAATAATAATACAAGCAACGAGGCGATAAGCAACACGAAACAGGGGGAACCGAATCGAGCCAAGTGCTAAAGAATGAATGAATAAAGGAAGCTTCTTCGGCTAAGAAATCTGTGAAAGACGCCGGCAACACCGAGAACACCAAGAACACCAAGAACACCGAGAACACCATGAACACCAACAACAACGGCCATAATAATGGCTGGGATAATAATAAGAATTAAGCAAGAAAACACATCAGACAGACAGGCAAGCTATTGCCAGGGATTCGGCTCCAGTTGGGGACTCTCCTCTATATTTTTTTCTCTTTTTTTTTTGGGACTCGGATTGGGTCTGTGAACAGGGAGTTGAACACAACACACGGCTTCCGTTTCCGCAGCCATTTTCGTGGGGATTTATTAGTTTTTGCTCGTTAGAACTGCGCACAGCTGCCAGGCCATGTTGAGAAGTGTTTAAGCAGGGATACACGGCGAGAAAAAGTCATTAAAGACGGACTTTAAGTCCTTATTCTAGGTTTGATATAGAAAATATAGTTAAATATTTATGGAAATCCATAACAGTAAGAAATCCTTTAGTTTTGCGATTAAATAATTGTTATTTGAGAACTCTAACCTAGTTTTTGATTAATTTCGAGGAATTTTCTCTGTGCAGGAATAGGAAAAATGGAGCTGGAGGAGCTAGAAAGCTCTAGGAGCTGCAGACGACTTCATGAACCAACAAAAATTAACACCCAGTGCAAAAAGCAGCAAACGAACGACTGAAACACACATAAGCTGCTTGTTTATAGTTACAGCTTATGCTGCCACGCAACCCCACTCCCCGAGTCCTGCTGCTTTCCCCGATTTTCCCGCTTTTCCAGTGACCAAGCCATTTCGCCTATGAACCATTTTCTTTGGCTAAAACTGCAGTCGAGGCAACGACGGCAGCTTCTGTTGCTGATGTGCATCAAAGTGAGAATGATTGATTCAATTTTAAAGTTGTTGCTATATGTGTATTGGTGGGGTAAGCTCCAATGTGTGTGTATGTGTGTGGGAGGTGGGTGGTTGAACGGGTTGGGGTGTGTACTGGTTGGGGTGTGTGTGTTTTAAGCACAGTCTGCTGCTCAGTTGCTAGCTTTAACAAATAATCTCGCTGCCGTCCATTCGTTTCGAGTCGTTCCAGCATATTCTACACTGAATAAAAATTTCAGCTACTACAGCCAACATTAAACAAATAAATAATTTTAAAAATTTAATCAAATGAAGTTTAAGTTTTATATTTTGTAATATATATTTCTGTTTTAAAAAGTGTCTACTTCAATGGCACACTAACCTTTCAGATAGTTGTGGTTGTCAGTGCAGGGATGAGGGTGCTGGGATTTAAGGGTATCGAAGGGGTTAGAGGAACTGCTGCCATGATGGAGTTCGGTTAGCGCCAGCAGTCGTTGGCTGACTTTTCTCCGCTTGTTACCTCAGCTACTAATACCAGAAATAATTACAAAAGTGAATTTATGTTGCTGCGGCGATAACAAATGCCTTTTAGCACCACCCCCGCCCCGCCCTACCGATGCTGCACCGCTGCAGCAAACACACTAAAGTCGAAGATTTATTTTTTTCCCAAGGGGCTTTCGGGGGCTTGTGGGGTTTTGAAATGCGCGTAACTTTTGCCAATGACGCAGAGGAATTTTCAGCCAGAGCAGAGAGCAGATGTATGAATGGCCATAGATGGAGGATTGGGATGTCAGAGTGAGCTATGGCCTGCAAAGTGCAGGATCCGGGCTTCCCCTGCACTCCGACTGATGCCTTGGGTGGGGCAGGGCATCCATCTAAGCATGCGGCGTGCAGGACTGAACTTTCTTGATCAAGTTTTGGCAACATCACAGATTAAAATTTGGCTTTCTGACACTGCCAAAGAGACAGACTCTGGAATTAGTTGCAATTCGTGTATGTGTGTTGTTGTGTCTGTGTGACGGGTGGGGCGGGTGTAACGGAGGGCGTGGCAGTGTTGTGAATTAAGCTGAGTGACTTTCAAATGACTGGATGCGCCCTGAAGTTCATTAGCAAGAGCCAAAAGTTGCTTGATTGACGCTCGGCATTGACTGCAATTCAGCTTGCTGAAGCTGCATGATTTCTACTTGCATTTGACAGTTACTTTTGGCTTGGCAAAACATTTTCTGCACTCTAAAAAAATATTATTCAATCTTTTTTAAACGATATAGTAATGAAATGGTACCTTGAACTCAAATATAAATAATTTGTCTTGTGATATCAAATATTGAAAGCTATTTAATCAGTTTTAGCCTTAAACAAATATCATTCTATTTTTTAAAATTTAATTTCCCTGTGCACCTTTTTAAACTAGAGGAAAATTCACCTTCAAATCGACTTCCATCACCCTCAGAGCCCCCAATTAAATCCATGTCTGACAACTCTTTCCGCCCGAACCTCTTCCAATAATTATTTTCCGTGTCCGCAATTACGTTTCCCATTTTCCACTTTCCATTTACATAACCTTGCCTCAGCCAGCGAAAGCAATCACTTAAGTGGCGCTAAAAAATTATCTAACAAAATTATTTCAAGCGAAAACCGAAAAGAGCGCCGCAACGAGTAACAATCGATGCGAAATACTTGGATAATTGGCGCTTATTGATACTTGAGCGCCACATAATCGTCTTAATTACTTTGCAAACTAACTTTAATTGGCCCGAACGGTGAACGAGATAAAAGGGCCCAATTACAAACGCCCGCCCGGCGAAGATTCCGGCTGATTGCATGTCTGCCTGCCATTTGAGGCCAGCGAAAAAAGTGTTAGGAGAAAAACTGGAGCAGCAGAATAGGAAAGGAAAAAAAAAAAGGATAAGATGCCGCAGCCCATGCCACCATTCATTATCTGGTGCCCGAGCTCCAACACTTGAACCGGGCCCGGTCCCAGACTCATTCAATAAATATAATAATAATCCAATCATATTGTTACATCCGCGACTGCCAGTCATCAGCTGGAGCTCCTTCAGAATTTGCAGCCCCAGCTCTGGCTGCATCTGCAGCTTCCCCCGGCTGCCCAGAGCTGTCCGGATCAAGCTACTTTGTTCCTGCGCTTCCGCCGTGATGCTTCCGTCGCCTGTCCACCCGGAATCCAGTGGCAGCCGGCTAATATGCGTCCCGCCGGCGCAGCGGAAATTGCAAGCGAAGCCCAGTGGCGGTGGGTGAACGGGGTGTTTGGGGGGGACAGAGTCAGGATGCGGACAGAGACTAAGCAGCTTAAAGGCGCATCATCGATGCCAACGCTTCCATCTGAAGATTTATTGTCCTGCCCGGGTTCAGTTTGGTTTTGCCACGTGAGATGTTTGGCCCGTTGGATTTCGTTGCCAAGAGACACGTTGCTTTTAATTTGCGTGAGTGGCAGCCACAAGGTATAGACAAAGGAATGAGGAATAGGTGAACTTTACTCAGTCTGGTTTATTACCAGGGAAAGGTTGTGAACTTTAAAGCACTATCTTTACTAGTTACTAGCTATATTATTAAAAGAATAGCTGATGAATCGAATCTCAAATCTGCGGCAATGTGTACCTTAAATCCCAAGTCAAATACTATCTCTCCCGATTGAAGGCCAGCCACAATCAGCCACATTGTGCAACATTAATTTGGCACTGTTTGCAGGCTGCAATTTCAGATTGTGATCGGTTTTGGGCCGCCTCCTCCATGTGCTTATTTATTTATGCCAAGGGGAAATATCAGATTTACTGCGAGTGCCTGCCAAATGGCTGAGCCAAAAGCGAGAGCGGCGGCATCCATTATCATCAGCGGCAGCCAGGCAGCCAAGCATTACGGCCTCGGCTGGGCCCGGCTCAACTGAGCTGGCTTTAATGTCATTTGGAAGGCGTCGCTGATTTGTCAACTCTCGGCGACCCCATGCCACCCTCATTCCTGATAATGGTCTAGCTCTCAACGATTTCCTTCCCGCGATTTTTCCCTCGGCGGCAAGGTGAAAATTGCAAATTACAGCCGAGCAAATAAAGCAGCCGACATAGACCTACGGGGAACTCGGGGAAATTGGCAATGGAATGAGCCGGGCTTCTTCCTAAACCAAATTGAATTCAGTGCTTTGATGGCAGGCGATGGCATTGCCCCCGCCCAGGACTCACAGGACTCGCGGCTTGCCTTGCCTGCTCCTTTTAACTTTCGGCGGGCGGAGGCCGAGAAGGACATTTTTTAGCTGCGGCATTTCAAAGAAATTGTCATGACAAATTGAAACAATTTCTTTGGCTTTTGTGGCTTGCCAGCATAGGAAAACCCGAAACATTTTATGCAATAAATTAAAAAATTTGCGTACAAACCTCGGGCGGTTCCTTTCACTCGGCATTTGTTTGCCGCTTAATGGAGCGTGTGCGACCCGAAAAACCCGAAACAACATTTCAAATTGAGTGATTTTTGAAGGGAAGATTGGTAAAGTGATGTGTTTAATTGCATTTGCCATTCGGGTTTGACTAATGTATGGTCATGGCATTCCCAGAATTGCCAATAAATAAGCTTCAGCTTGGATCCCGAATTCCCAGGCTCAAATAAAAGTGGCGTCTCTCGCAAATATCTTATTTCCAATTCCGAGCAATTGTCAACGCAAATGTCTCAACTCGGGCGCTAAGCGTCCGGCTCCCGTTCTATCCTCCTCGGCCATCCCTGTCACACTTTAGCTCCGTCCGGACAATGTGCAGAATTCCCGGAATGCCGACCCGTAGACAGGGCCAAGACATTGGCAAGGGGGCGGAATAATACAAACGTGAATGCGAAACAAAAAGCAAAGAAACCGGCCACGGTCACACGGCCAAACATTTAATGTAAACGTTTTGTCGACAAATGTCAAATGGCCACTCCAGCAGGACTTGGACTGGCTAGCGGGGAGCGAAAGCGGGGCAGCACCCGAAATTAATTCGATTTAATGCTCACCTTAGTGCGACGTTCGGCCGGATTAAGCAACAAAATCAATGATAATTTGCCAGGGCAATGAATAAAAGAACAAAGGGGCTTCCCATCTGGCTAACAAGTTCATTTCATTACGGAAATGAAAATGGCATAATTAAATGTTAACGATGCTGTCGCTGCCGAAGCGGTAGCTGCCCCCTTGGCCTTTTGCTTAAGGTCTTCTTTTATTTTGGTTTTTCGGTTCTTGGCGCCCCCGGGTGCATCCACGTGCCCGAATAAATCAAATTTGCCACGACTTCCAGCCGGCATGCGGCTTTTGCAACTCACCGTTGTTGCGTTGCCCCAAAATTGCCGTCTTCCAATTGAGTTTTTTTTTTGCTTTTATCTGGGGTAGAGAGTCGAGACTGTTGGCTTACCTGCAAAGAAAATGAGACGAAAACGAGAGATGAGCATTAAATGTGGTTTAAGAAGTAATAATAAAAAGTGCGCACAGTTTCATTAGCCGCATTCATGGGGCATTAAAACTGACGGCGGGATATCAATTTTTGTGTTCACTTTGGCCAGACACGAGACCCATTAACACCCACACGCACACATACATACATGTGCACACATCTTCTGCTAAATAGAAAATATGAAGCACGAAAATTAAAAAGGGCAGCCACGCCCGCCTTGCCATTAAAGTGTAAATCCTGCCAAGGCATCGAAAATGAAGAGATTCCCCAGCGGTTGCCCCAGACGCCTTGCAACATTATGATCACCACTCACACACACGTGTGTGTGTGTGTGTGCATTATGTAGCTTGCGCGTGTGTGTGTGCGTCCTGAAATAATTTTTATGATTATTTCTTCCTTCCGTTGCTGGCTGGCTCTGGCTCTGGCTCATTCCCAGCCAACTTGGCTGAGCTCGGTTCAGCTGCTAAAAGTATTTCTGCTGCGCTCTCCTCTATTTTTCTCGTGCCCCACAGCCAGGACCTCTGCCTCTGACTCTGTTCAGATAAGCACAGTGGAAATAAACATTACGAGTTCCCTGCCCAGATTACGCAATGATCGTCCTGGTATTAGCCATAAGACGGATAGAGAAACTCAGCTGAGGGTTTTTCTTGGTCAAAGGAGCAAGTAAATAGATAAGCGATAAGCAGGAACTTGGTAATTGTAATTAAAGTTAGATCAAGCTTTTAAATAAATAAATATTTGTATTCTATATAATAATAATAATTAATATCATAGGTTATAAAGCTTATTCTTGGTTTTTTTTACTTCGTTTCTAGTTCGAAGGGTGTTATTTTGCTGAGATTAACAGCTAAGGCCAAGACTCGACTAATTAAATGCTGATTGCCTGTTATTTCAGCGAATACCCAAACTGATAGTTCTCAAAGCCCTTCTAGGGTTACCCCTGTTGTTTGTGGAACCACATTTCCCACCCATCAAAAGCCAACTTTGCTTCACGGTGCCAAATGCCCGTTGCCTTCGCCTGGCTTCCCCACTGGCTGCGATATGGAATTCCTTGGATTAAATGTTATGTTGGCATTATATTTCTTTCTCTTTACGCCCATGTCGGTGGCTGTTTGTGTGTGTTGGTGGCGCATGCTGGGCCTTAATGTCTTCATCCTTGTGTCCTGGCTGTGGCATTGTTGTTGCCATTTGCCGCTGCCTCTGTCGGCGTCGCTGCTGCACTAATAGCTGCGCCACAAAAGTAGACTTGACTTTTTGGAGCGGCTAAAATAGAGCAGAGCCGAGTTAAGTAAATAATGCCAACACATGTAATACATCAAGGCGGCAGGCGGTGTGCGTGGGCGTCGGTGTTTATTTATGATTTTTGTGGCTGGAGGAAAGCTTTAAGAACCTTTGGCAATCCGTTAGTCTTTATAGAGATTCCTTTTGAGTATTTTATTTAATTTAGCAGTGTATAAAAAAGAGAAGCAAATCTTAATATAAATTATAATTCACTTCTCTCGCCTAGCCTTTAAGAATCTGGGCTTTCAACTTGCATTGCCTTCGTCCGCTTACCCTGGCTATTTAATTTAATTTAAAAGCAAATGAAAAAATAGCAAGAACTGCTAGTGCACATAGAGAAGAAAGTATAATAATATTAAAGCGTTTTTTTGCGACATAGAACTAAGCACTTGTAAATCCCCATGGAGGATGTGCCATCAAGTTAGTCTCGAACACAAACACCCACTCGCCCCCACACGCACACTCGCACACACTCGCTGCACTTTTATCCGCATGCAAACAAGGGTGAGCTTCCACCCAGGCCATGGATATGCATATATGTATGACGGCAGGGCTGTGTGTGTGGCCAAACTCATAGGAACTTATGCATAAGTGACATTAAGAAAAAGCTCTTCAAATGCAAGAGAAACACTTTGGCCACCGCCACCGCAGCAGCCGACAAGGAAAATAGGAAAAACCAAGCAAAAGTTTTCTCAGCTGAAAGCATCACGGAAAAAACGAGAGCGGGGCGAAATATATGGCAGGAAGAAAGGAACGAGAAGAAAAGGACGAATCCGGCTGGCAGGCAGCGTGCAGCGTGCAGCAGGCAAATGAACGCAAACTTTCGGCGGCATTAGGGATATGGCAGCGTCTCTGGCGAAGGATATGCAATCATCATGCGGATTTCCATAAGCAGCCAGCGAGCAGCGAGTCGAAGGCAAATAGAAAACCAACAGAGGACACCACCACGGGACGGGCACATTGGCAAATATACACACTGCACTCGAGCAACATTTTAAAACTTAAATATTCTTCACTCCAAAATATTTATATATTTTTATTTATTAAATTTCACATGAAAACGTTAAGACTTCTTACCTTAATATTTAAAACTCTTAAATTTTCAATTATATTTTAATATTATTTGCTTCATAATTTATTTCCAGTGTATAAGGGACACCCACACCCTCCCCCAGTGCTCGTTGTAAGCTGCAACTGGCTTAGCTCAATATCCTTTTTGGTGCAACTTTAAACTATTTTCAATGGCATTTCCGACTGCATCTCCGCTTCGTTTTGACTTTGCCATCGCCTCGCCGGCGGAGTCAAATGTTTGTACAGTCCGCCCGTCGTCTCCCGATCCCCGGGAAAATGCCCCTGACTTTTCCGCAGGGATCTACTCTAAGTGGGTTTGAGCATGGAAAAATTGATAAGTTGCCGGGGATGTTTGGTGTGCGTGCTTATTGACATATCTAACTCCGGCTAGCTGAAAAGTGCGATGAAAATGTTTAAAGTTTGCTTTTTGCGGAAGAAAGGGACATGAGAAAAGCCACCGCAGATCCGGAAAAGTTTGCAAATTGTTTTCTGCGGCTTCCATTTAACTCTCTGCCGAGCACAAATGTGAAATGGTCATGGCAACTGATATTTATAATTAGAGAAACTTTATACAAAACGCATCGTGGTTTCAGTCAGAAACGATGAGTTTTTGAATCATACTCATGCTTGAGGACTAGTAAGCCTCTGGCTAACGCTTTGAATTGACTCTTTTTGAAGGACCGCGAGGTGAATCGTTTGCCATATGTAATCGGTATTGGAGTTGCGGTCCTTCCTGCCCTGGGCGAAATGTGGCCAAAAAAAAAGAGCGGGTCAGAGGTGCAGGTTAAAAGGTCTGCCTATAACAACGAAAAAATATACCTGGTGCATAGCAGTGTCAGCTGGCAGCAAACGCAAGTATGCAAAAATAGCAGGGAGACACGCATCCTGCCGAAAAGTGCAGCAGTTGTTCTTTTCCGTATTGCCAATTGGCAGTAGTTAGCGGCAGTCACACACACTCAGAGAAAAAGGGTATTACTGGAATAGTGATTAAATAAATTTATCTGGTAACTAGATTCCAAGAGAAAGAAATTTGTGAAAATTAAAGAGACTAGACTTTCTTAAGTTGACTACTAAAAGATACTTCAACCTTTTTTCATACAAAACTACAAGGATATTTGTGTGGTTTTCTGTCAGTGTCTGTACCCACACACACACACACACACAATAAATCTCACACCGAACAATACAGTGGCACTTGTCGCCGTTTATTGATCCAATCATTGGAAATGTGTTAAGGTTTTTAAAGCAGTGCCTCTATTTGCTTCAAGTTTTTTGCAGGACACCCCAGCTGGTCCCTGTCCCTTAACCCTTGAGCGCCCGCCCCCATGCCCAGCCCCCACTCGACCCTTGCCGCCCCCTTCCGCTTTCCGGCGAGTTGCCTTTTTGCTGTGTGCTTTCTGTTTGTTTTCTGTTTGCATTTTTTGTTTGTTTCGAGCTCTGCAGCAACTCAACTGTCGACTGTTTGCTTTGCGTTGCTTTAACGCTATTTTCGCTCAGTTCTGCTTTGTTTTGTTTTGTTTTGTTTTGTTAAGCACTTTTGTACGGCTTGTTGTTGTTGTTGCTGGCTGACCCTCCAACACCATTTTCCCCGGCCACCCCGAGCGCCAGTCGTTGATTTTCCCCCAATTTTATTTCATTTTTTTGGGCTGTAAATTTATGCTAACAGCTCTCCATTGAAAATGCATAAATTTATGTGTTTACACTATGTGCAGGCATTTGCTTTGCGGGTGCGGAAACTGGGGGCCTCTCGGCTCTCGGGGGCGGCTGGTGGGGCACATGTGTTTACTTAGCACTTTTTATGGCCAGGCCAAGCCGAAAACCAGGGGCAGTCGGCAGTCGGAATTCGGCAGTCCATGTTTTATTTACCTACAGTTTGTTTTATTTAGCCCGAACTGTTTTTATTTTCGACTAAGCCCGGCCCCGGAAAACTATGCGAAATTTTATAAATTATTATTTGCATAAATTGCCGTATTTGCCAGCGCAAATGAGACCAAACTCAAACAGAATCCCGCACGCACAGCTCATAAAATTTAGCTCAAGACTAAACGCTTTTCGCAGAGACCAGAGATCGGCGCTGGGAGCTCCGCTCAAAAATTCCATCAACGCCCCAAATGACTTTATGCAAAAGTTCGGCCAGGGCATAAAAACGAAGGCAAAGAAAGCTGTGGAGCTGGAATGCCAAACGAGCAAAACAATGCGGACTCGGTGGCAAAGGGTTAAGGAAAGGACTCACACGTACATGGTGCACACAGAGACAAAAATGATTATGGCAATTGTAATAAGTTATTTGATAAGGAAAGTCATATATGTTATTTTCCTTGAAGAATTACACCTCTTCTTCTAATTTCTATAAGAAAAACAAAAGTAGTATCCTGGAAAATCAAGCATTTTTAATATATTATTAATAAATAAGTTTCAAAAAATCCAGCTTGATTTGATTTGGTTTTTTAATATTTGTAAACCTTTTTCTCCGTGTAACCTCAGTCTCAGCTTTGCTGGCAGTCGGAGGCACTGTGGCCGATGCATTAAAACGTGCCAAAGTCAGCCAGCGGCTGAGGAAAAAATGAGGATGAGTTGGAGCGGGAACAAAGTCTGGGGCGGGCACATAAATGCGAAATAAAAACCATTTGAATGGCAGGCGACACTCAAAATCGATACGAACCAAACTATGGGAGGGGCCAAGGGAGCCAGGATCAGGGGTCAGCGGGCTGGACGCTGGACGGGCATGGCGAAAGTACGAAAATGTAAATGCGCCTCGGCTGACGAGCCCAAGTGTCCTTTCTGTATGTTTGGTATATATGGGGCTGCAGCAGTAAAATAGATGGGCATTTAAGATGAGCCAACTCGCTTTTGGCCCTCTTTCTTTGCAGCCTCTTAATCTACAGTTGCGGTCATCAGAAAAGTTCCTCCTCTAAGGGTATATTTCTATGCTATCAGTCAGGGATATGGGCAAAGAGTTTCTAAAACAAATATCAGGGAATCCAATAATACTAAGTAATAAAAAGATTGTACAATTATTTTAATATCTAAAATAAAGTGTACACTTCCTAAAGTATAAAAACAATAGCTTACAAATAGCTTCCGTAAGTAGCTTTTAAAGTTTTTAAACAATTTATATTTTTATTTAACGTTTTCGGAAACTACCATTAGTACTTTTCCCGCGGCTGTTGCACTCTTTCTTGGCCCGAGTCAGTAAAAGAGTTCATGTCCTTGTCGCTGGGTAATGGAGGGCCCCAGTCGAGTGGTCGCCTCCATTTTGGTGTTAATGAAAAATGCATGAAATTTAAATTGCGCCAAAGTGTTGACCAGTGGCTGGACACAGAGTAGTAGCACCTGGCCCCCACTGGGCAACGGTAAATCCGCCATTCGAGTCCGCGTCCAAATCCCATCCATTCGGACCATTCGGAGGCGGTGCGAGCATCAGCAATTTGTTACACCGTGCAACAAGCGAGCGGATCGCAGACACTTTTATTATGAGGCGCCAGCGAAACGAACGCGGAGAGTCGACAGACAAAGGACGACAAATGCGATGACAAACAATAAAAACAACAACAATGACGCCCCTGTCAATTGTCTGAAATTTAAAAAAAAAGAAGGAAGAATTCACAGACAAAAAATCGGAGGATACTGTGCAAAAACTGGCACTGTGAGCACTGTGAACCTCATTTTCTATGCCAGTGCCGCTGCCAAATGTCAAATGTCGAATTGAGCAATGAAATGTAAACTTTTCATTTGTCGCCGCCAACAGGAAGCAAAAAGAAACACAAAAGGAATTGCAGTGTAAGGAATGGGCCCAGGAGTGGACGGTCAAAAATGTTACAAATCAAATGAAATGTAATCAAACGGAATGAACAGGCCAGGGCAGGGACATAAAATCGAGCCACGATTTTTGTGTTTCACTCGGTGACGAGTTCTTTTGCCGGAAAGCATCCTATTTTTAGGCGGACATAAAGCGTGTAAGTTCTTAAAGATTCAGTAGTTTAGAGTGATTTTAAAAGTAAATAGTAGAAGTGGATTTATACAAAATTTAATAGGGTTTATATTCGTAAATGTAATTAATTTCAAAAAGTATTGTGTACATAGATTTACCTATAACATTGCATAACAAATCAACAATCAATTAGAGTGGTTAACATTAAAAAAAAAAAAAATCGATATAATGCCTTGCTTTCTGTATCTTTAAACTTGCTTACTTCAAGCCGAACCGCATTAATTCATTGACACGATTTCCTTAAACATTTTATCGCATCCTCCACTTTGTACCCAATTCAATGGGAATTTATTGAGCGTCTTTAAGCACGAGCTCTCCAATACCAATGCCAGAGCCAGTGCCACTACCAATACCAGTGCTGGTGGGAATTCAAATGGCTAACACAGACACTCGTGCACGGGCGATGGCTGTAGCTACTCAATTGTAATGGCCGCTGGCATAAAATAAAGCTCACAACGAGCTCTACCCAAACCCAGAGCTACAACGAGCCACGCCCACCGACGTCCACGCCCACAAGGCCAACCAACACCTTTTTTATGCGTTTTCATTTGCAAGAGCCAAGGAAATATCTTGCCCACGGGGCGTATTAAAATCAATTCATTTAATTTTGATCAAAGCGAAATAAATCTTTGCGCTTTTTGCTTAATTTCCTTCGTTTTTCTGGTGGGAAGGGCGCCGCGATGGGGGAGGAAAATCCACAACAACGTCAGTGAGTAATTTGGCCCGTGTACGTATATATTTATACAAGTATAGGTATACATAGCTGTGCTGTGTGGCTGTAAAACGCAAAGTAAGACAAAAAGCACAAATAACAGGGAAATACCGTAAGCGAAATGAGAAATCATTAGTAAGTGAAAAGCTTGTCAATGTGTGTGTAAGTACAAACACACACACACACACACCCTGCAAAGATAAAGACACATGAAAGGAGAGCGGCGGGCAAAAGTTTTTCCTGCTCCGCTTTTCCTTATCAATGCCAGCGACGGCAACTGAATTAATTTTTCAATTCGCCAAACGAATTCATTGACTTTTTGTGTTCGCCCGCATCCTGGAATCCTGCTGCCCCCGCTCTTGTACACCCACACAACCAGCTTCTTACACACACACACACAGACAACCGACACACTCACACACCCAGGATAGTGATGCAGACTCCACGTTCCTGCTGGGGTATTAAAATCCTTTAAACAGATTTCATTTCGAACGCTTTGCGGTCGATAAATGCATTTCACTTTGGTGGTTTTTACCCACACAAAACGCACACGGCACACACATTATACGCTCTCACCCGCATGTGAGTGTGTGGGTTTCATTTGGCATTGCATACTTTTCGGCTGCTCAGTCTCCTCTGCTTTTCCTCCTTGGAAGTTGACTCCTTCCAATGATTTGCTGGCAAATTACTTTGAGGTGTTGCCCGCTGTCTCTCGCCTCACTTTGCCACTTTTCCACCCATTTCCCCCACCCCACCCCACCCACTCTGTGCCATACAAAAATTTCCAAATTCATTTCCAAAACAAACATTTAGTATGTGTGTACGAGTGTGTTAGGCTGGTTGTGTGTGTGTAAGCTGCAAGTGTTGCCAACCAATTTAAAAGTTTTGCTGTCGCCGTCGCCTGAGCGAAAGTAAAGCGCGCTCGTTGCTGCCGCTGTTGTTGTTCTTGTTGCATCATTTGGGGCCAAAAGAAAAACAGCCAAGTGCTGGCGGATCACAGGCAGATAGAGATAATAGTGCGAAATACAGTGGAAATTAGTTGAACGAAATAAGACAACGATTGCAGAAGGATATCAAATATATATAGTGCATCGTCGGTGGTGCCATTTCCATGGTTTAAAAAACTATTTCTGAAAATTCAAGGGATAACCCAATGTAATTTTTAACACAAGTAACTATACTTAAAGTTTATAAACTAATAATTTATTAGTGGTGCATTATAAACTGGCTTTTACATTTATAAAGAAAGAAGTGTGAATTGCTTTATCAATGAATATTTCTTATACTTGTGATTCTTTAACTTTCCCTTCAGTTATTTGCAAAAATCGTAAAATAAGAAAAAAAAACGTCTAGAAAAGTTACACTGCTCGTATATGGAAAGTCTTTCAGGGGTAAATGCCACTGTGGTTGGCCCTTATGGATGTCGTTGTTGTTTTTGTGATGCTGTGGATGGCTGGTTCCCTTTCCACCAACAGCAACTACTGTGGCACTTGTTGGCTCGACGGCTGCTGCTGCAGCCGCTGCTATTGCAGTTGCGACACTTGAGAAACTCGCAGTCGCTGTTTGTTTTTGCAACAGCGGTGTGTAGGTGCAATCCCCTCCCCCATTCGCCCAGTGTATGTGTAAGTGCTCCTCGAAAGTTCATGCACCGTGTGCCACTGCAGCTGTGTGTGGGTGTATACTGCATATATAAATTTATATGCATGTGTCTGTTACGCTCTGCTCCTTTCGGTTTGCCGGCAGTTTGGGTCCTGGCTCCTCCTGGCTCCCTCGCATTTGAATTGGAAATTCAGCGGCGTGCTTAATTTTCAATTTGCAATCATTTGGCCTGGTAATCAATGTTTGCTTTGTCGGTGTGCGGTTGTCGACTTTTTCTAGTCCTCTGCTAATTAGTAACTAAGTGGGGCTCATCGCCAAGTCAATTGTCCCTCTCCTACGTCTCCCTAGATTTTATTTTTCTGGTCACCGCATAAGCCAGAGGGAAGTTATTTCATTAAGTTCATATGTGTGATATTATTCATTAAGCTAATAATATAATGTCGGACCTACATACGTGTTCTTTTATCTCAAAAAAAAAAAGGTAAATCAGTCTGAATGTAAAACTTAAAGATATATTATTTGTTGATCATAATTTTGTGCGTAAAATGATTTTAATGACTGCTTAATAAGAAACTCTTTATTTTTGTTGAAGCTTATTTACAAATAATCAAGAATCAGTTATAGACATTCGAAATAATCAAATAAATGTTGCCTCTATTTCTACTAATTAGAAACTAAGATTCGCTCATCTTCAAGTCAATTGTCCTCGATTCAAAGTCATTTCCTAGGGGTTTTTTTTCCTTTTCTGGCCAAGGACTAGAGACTCTAGACACTTACTCCAGTTTCGCACTCATTTCCCTGGGTTTTCCGCAACGGCTGCCTGCTTCACTCGTAAGCCAACCCCGCATTAAGCCAACTTACACAATGCTCGGAACCGGCAGACTCTTCACTTTCACCCCGGATCCGAGATCCTGCTATTTATGCCCTGCTAGTTGGTGTTGTCTTGTCTAGTAATTTTCTCACACTTTGCCACGCTCATCAACGCTCCGCTGGCCAAAGGGAAAGGCAAACTTCGCAGACTCAAGTGTGGAAATTTTCACTTTTTTGCCATAATTAAATTCATTTTCAAGTTGCTCTTGCCTGGCTTTCTACTCGGCGGCTCGACGAGAGATGCCGCCCCACAGCCACACTCAACTTTTCACTATTTTTAGTAGACATTTTCCATTTTTCATTACAGTCTAAAGTCAGCCGGAGCTCCCCTGCTGTCCCCCGTTTTCCGAGAGCCCGTTTCATTTTCATGCAGCTTCCTGTGCCGTTGTTTCCGGTCTTATGCCTGCCTGTGTCTATTTGTGTATAGTTTTTGCCATTAGCAACCGTTGTGCGGGAAGGGGGGACATCCAGGGGAGGCCTACAAATTGGAGAAAATTCCCAATCCCATTCCCAGGCCCGGAATCAGTCCCTGCCTGTCCTGCCTTTGTTTCCAAGTTTCGGCTTAAGTTGTTTTTAAGTTGTAAATCTCTCCGGCTATGCAATTTCCTTGCCCTGCTGCCGGGCTGTATCAGATTTTTCATTTGTGGTTAAAAATATGAAAATTGTAACTGATATTTATGCTTGTAATGCCTACGCTTGACATTTCGGCCTGCCAGCCAGTGAGCATTTTTCGGGGCTGGTGTCCACAATAATTCATCTCAGAAATGCGTGTTCGAGTTTTGTTATTTTCAGATTACGTGTGCGAATTTAGCCATTCGCATTTCCTCCGGCCTCTCAGAATGTTACTCATTCAAAAATAGCAGAAAGTGATACTTGTGCGGCACATTGTGGTTTATTGGAATTTTTGAAAGCTACCTGCCACACCCCGGACCGTCTGAGATACGTTTAATTGAATGTGTTGCCAGGATGATTTTGCCGTGCGACGCATACAAATGTTGTATAAATATACTTTACTTTTATCGATCGCCTCGGGTATTTCTGGCCAGAGTTATAATTGCTGGGACACTGGCTTGAATTCATAAGCTGAAGATTCAGTTGAATTGCTGCTGGTTGATGAGTAATCTTGCTTAAAGGTTGAAGAGTATTTTTGCCAGAGCCAAGAGTATCAATGCCTTAAATTTGACTTTAAAATTCATTCATTCAATTTAAAATTTTTATATAATTTTATTTGTCAAGAGAAACTATTTCCAAATTTCTTACTAATTTAATTGAACATTAAACTTTATATTCTGAGATAAGGCACTGTTTCACAGAAGCAACATTTAATTAAACTTTAATAATAAATAATGCCAATGTTCTGGACACTAACTTTTTAAGCTTTCACAAATCCTTGACTGAAAATCAAATGCAATTATTTCGGGAAATAAAACTCATTCAATTAAATCCAATTTGAAAGCCAATGCAAGTTCGTTTAGAATTGCAAATGAGTGCGCTTACATTTTTCAAATAAATTAAATAGTTGATTGCAAATGGGTATTTTTTTATAGTTTTTAATTGCAGTTATCTAATGTTCTTCATTAAAGATTAAGCGATTTAAATTATATTTGATTTGTCATTGGCTGAGTTATGGATTCTTTTTAAAAGAATGTAATTAGTATATTTTCAAGCACGAGATTATTACAATTTAAATAATTGTTTTATGAATAACTCAAAAATATCAAGAGTTGTATTGGGCTGAGTTTCCATTTCTCTGAAATTAACATAAACGCCACTTTCTACAAAAAAATTATAGTTGTTGTGAAAAATTATCCCAAACAATGCTGCCAAGCTGCAAAACCGGAGCTCAATAAACTGCTGCATTCGAGACACGTCTCAGGGGCGAAATGGCAGCGACATTTCTCAATTTATGCAACACCTTTTGCCGGTGGAAATTCCGCCAAAATTCGGAGGACATTCACCCGCAAAGGCGAAAATTTGGGTTTCCACTCACCTGGCTTGGAGTTGCTGCCAACTAGCTGCTGCTGCTGCTGCGACACATGCTGCTGCTGCTGTTGCTGCTGCTGCTGCGAGTGCTGCTGCTGGCCATTGTGCTGCAAATGGGCAGCTGTCACCGACTGCTGCTGCTGCGAGTGCTGCTGCTGCTGGGCGGCTGCCGCAGCAGCTGCTGCGGGATGGATGGCCAGCAGCTTCGTTTCCGGCGGCTTGTGCGGACCCATTGTGATCTGCGGGGCGCCCATGGCTATGGTCGGTGCAGGCATCATCAGGGTCGACATGGTCAGCATTATTCGCGAGTGAATTTTGGTCGCTTTCTAACGTTGCACGTTGCCCGTTGCCCGTTGCCCGTTGCACGATGCCCGTGTCCCGCTGTACTTTCTACTGCCGCTTTGTCTCTGCCGTTCTATTGATTTGCTGACCCCTCCGCTGGAGCTGGGGCTGAACTCGGTGCCAAAGGTCGTGCGTTCGCCTTTGTCGCCAGCTTTCTCTGGTTCTGGCTCTGGCTCTCGTTTTGGTTCTGGCTCGGGGCTCTGTCTTCTATGTGTGTTATGTGCGGAGTGCAAACTTATGAAATATGCTCGCCTCTATGTATTTTCACTTTTCGTCCTGCTCCTGACTGGGGGTTTCTTTATATTATTTTTTGTTTTTGTTGTCGTGGGTATATATAGTGGATATAGGTATATGTATGTATTTTTTTCGCCTTTCTTTTATGTTTCGCTTATGTGTTTGTTCAACCGGAAATACACGAACTCAAGCGCACTTGGCTTGTAATTTCTGCGCTGCTACATTCGGCTGTGTGGATATCGTTTCAGGGATTTCCTTCGCCTTCTGCCTGCCAGTAATCGCAAATTATTCTTTCAGTTCTTTTCTGTTGTGTCTGCCGGCAGCGGAAATTATAAATATTCCTGTCATGCGAGTTTGTGCTCGACGAGTATGAGCACGAGTCGAGTACGACTTCGAGCCAGTGCCCCAGACGTCTTCTGTTTTAATATCAATGTCTGGTATGTAAAGTGTCAGCCAAAAAAATAAAGCGAGAGAAAAGTGTGGAAAAAAGTCGGAAACAAAAAAATGAAGCCCTGCTCAGCCGGCTCAAAGTCGCTGGTAAAGTTTGAAGAAGCAGCTGGGCTGCAGAAACAACCACATCGGCGGAATCGCTGGCAATTATTTTGCCGGCAGCTTCCACTGATGATGGTTTTTGGTTTCGTCGCGCCAGGATTCGGAGGCAACTTTAGAAGTCAGTGACTGCAGGGCGAGAATCGTTCGCAAACACCGGCCAAAGTTTAATGAAAGTCGCCAAAGTTTAGCGATGAAGATGTAAACAGACTCTAGACAAATCTGCGATCATGTTGATTTAAACAAACAAAGAAAAAAAAAAAATAGTAGTAGAACGGCATGAGTGCTTCCTAAGACCAGAATAATTTGCCATTATTGCAATCAGAGTTAGGAGTCTGTGTTTCGAACAACGCACGAGCCAGGCAGACGAGATCAATCGCACACACAGGATATTTTTTTACAGGATATACAAAGCGTTCGGTATACGTTCGTACTAGACCGCTGGGCGACGCTTTTCTTACTGAACGCCAGCAGCACACGCATTGGCCAAAATTCAGAGGCGCTGCTGCCACTGCAACGACGGCAGAAAGGCTGCCGATTTTCCTGCTGCCGATTTTCCCGCTGCCACGGCTGCCACAGTCGCTGCCGCCGTTGCTGCTGCTGCTGCCTCTGCTGATGCGTTTCCCTACATTTCTCCGAGCGCCGATGTCCTGGCGAACGAAGGCTGCCATCGCTGGCGTCGGTCATGAAATATTCACGAATGGCTCGCTCTCACTCGCGCCGCCGTCTCCGGCCGTAGCTCCATGCTCTCCGTCCGGGTCTCTCTCCGAGCCGCCCTCGCCCCCGTCTGCGCCTCGGATTCCCAAACCCAATCCCAGCTGCCTCGTTTCCGCGCTCCGGGCGCCATTCAGAGACTTGTCCTCGGCCTCGTCCTTTTTGGGCCGTTCGGTTCGGTTCGGGACATCGCGCAGAATCCTGGGAGGGCAGGACTTTTCGAAGAAGCGCCAGACATATTTGAAATTTAGTGGAATATCTTTGATTTTTATTTAGTGTGAAAATAAAGTATAAATAAAAAAACCAGACTTTCTTAAAAAAATAATAATTAAATATTTTCTTTTCACTAAACCTAAAACTGCAGCTTGTAAATTCCTTTTAAGTGAGTTACATTGATTTGCTTGGCACTACAGCTCATCAAAAGGACATCGAAAAATGTCCTTACTACCGTATGCCAAGCAAAAATCCCAGTATTTTTATGGTATCTCGTAGAAACTGTTATACCAACGATTGCCAAGGCAAGAGTAACCGAGAGGCATTCATTTGAATGCTTGATTTCAAGTTAACACTAAAAAATGTTTTTAAATATGTTCATAATCTCATTTTAAATACATTTTTAAAATATGGTGTATAATTTTTTAGAATTCTTAGGAATGGATTTATAAAGTAATTACAGTGTTTGTGTGAGTGTTTGTTAGTGTGAGTAGGCTTCGATGCCTGGCAAATAGTACATAA
>JAEIIJ010018572.1:0-39630 GCA_018904815.1 Drosophila ogumai | reverse complement strand
TCTGATCCGCACTCCCCACGTGGACTTTAACAACCTGGTCAACAAGATTCCCCTGCCCAGCTTCAGCGAGGAGAACGAGCGCTTCCAGGACACCTGGTGTGTTGCCTGCGGATGGGGTGGCATGGACAATGGCAATTTGGCCGACTGGCTGCAGTGCATGGACGTGCAGATCATCAGCAACAGCGAGTGCGAGAGGTCCTACGGCTCCGTGGCCAGCACTGACATGTGCACCCGCATGTCCGATGGAAAGTCTTCCTGTGGTGGAGACTCCGGTGGCCCCCTGGTTACACACGACAACGCCCGTCTTGTCGGAGTTATCACTTTCGGTTCCGTGGGCTGCCACAACGGCCCTTCGGGCTACACTCGCGTCACCGACTACCTGGGTTGGATCCGCGACCACACTGGCATCTCCTACTAAGCTTCTTGAAAATGCCGTAGAGCAATGAATAAATTCTTATTAAACAGCAAAATAATATTTGTTTTTTGAGCACGGAAAGGCCTGAATCTATCTATAATTTTATTTCAATAATGTAAGATATTTCCTTAAAGTATTTAAAGGGGAAAGGTTTTTGAATGTCTATACATTGTCTATACAAACCCAAAAGAATGAAAAAGTATAATTAAATTAGATAAAGTATCTCTTGTGTGTAACGATAAATAGTTCAATGTACCAATTTCTGACAGGAGAAAAAGCTTTATGAATTTTTGTTCAGATATCTTGGACAAGGTCCCTGTCCTCGTAACAACTGTATCTGGTCAAGGCAACACACCAGTTGCGACCAAATCAAATCATCTTCTATATTCGTCTAAGGATATTATCCGAAAATATAAAAGATAGAATAGTGATAATATAAAAGAACGAATGCTTAGATCATTAAATTTTTGGTCTTGCTTTAAAGCCGGCTCAAAGCTGTCTGAAAATATGCCGAAAATATTGTAAAATATAATACAAAATCTAATTTAAAACTATTATGTATCTTTAAGGTTGAAAAGGCATAAAGGAATGAATATTTAAGATAATGGAAATAAGTTAAATTGGATTATTTGCTTAGCTGTCTTTGATAATCATAAAATCGTATATTTTTTGACTTTCTGCTTTGAAATAATATAAACACCATTAAAGCTTTTAATTGAAAAGCCCCAAACAATGTTTCATTCACTCGATATTCATAAAATAATAAAAAACAAAAATATATATCAAGGCTCTACTTCTATATCTCTATCTGTAAAATTTCTTTATGTGCTTTACAGCAAACTATCTTTTTCCAGTGAAGAGCTCGCAAAAGTACACATTTAATTAAACAAATAAATATAACATACGTGGTTGATAATCTAAACAAAACAAAGATAAATGTAACCAAGCGACAAGCTGGCGTACTATTATTATTTGTATCGAAAGTTAAATTAGGTTAAAGTAAAAAAAAAAACTATTGATGAATTATAACGTTTCTCTAAAAAAAAATGTAAAGCTTAGTACATTGTATACCCCAAAATGAAATATTTACTAATCTTATTGACATTAAACTTTAAATTTAGAGCCCGACACTCAAAACCTGACCCATACCAGCAGTCAGAATTCAGTTTGTACAAGCATGTGTAGCTTTTGTTTTTGTAATAAAGGCCTGATTTCCCAGACGAATAAAATCAAAATAAAGAAAAAGAAAAAAAATATGGCATGTTTTCTTATTTTGTTGTTGCCAAGATGGCTAGCCAACTTTTACCATATCATTTCAGTTAGCTGACATTAGTCATATCGGGACCGAATTTATTGATCAGTAGCCTTTCCCTTATCGGTACTCCTAACTTGAGGGGCGCGAGAGATTTATGAGTCCCTACGGGCCACAGTATATTTTGCATTTCCGACTAGGAGCGATAGCCACCGATGTGAAGTGCCAAAATCCCCCCTGAGATGCTAATTCAACAACAAGTGCTTCCAAAGGGGGCTTGTGAATGGGTGCGATAGTAAACAGAGCGAAGCCTTATCAGGCCTTATCGGCTCTAAATTCGTATAAAAGCGGACTGGCGATGGCCAGAAGGCTAAGTTTCTTCCCAGCCATGAAACTGTTTCTGCTAACTCTCTCCGTGGCCTGTGCCCTGGTGGCCGCCACCCCAGCCAACCGCACCTCCCTGCTGCCTCAGGTGACCATCTCCGAGACTCCGGAGGGTCGCATTGTCCTGGGCTACCCCGCTCCCGAGGGCAAGGCTCCCTACATCGTCGGTCTACTGATCCGCACTGATGGCAGCAACGGCGCCGCCGTCGGAGCTGGCACCATCATCGCCAACAACTGGGTTCTGACCGCCGCTCACTGCCTGACCACCGACTCCGTGGACATCCACTACGGCTCCAACTGGGGCTGGAACGGAGCCTTCTCCCACAACGTGCGCCGCGACAATTTCATCAGTCACCCCGACTGGCCTAGCCAGGCCGGCCGAGACATCGGTCTGATCCGCACTCCCCACGTGGACTTTAACAACCTGGTCAACAAGATTCCCCTGCCCAGTTTCAGCGAGGAGAACGAGCGCTTCCAGGACACCTGGTGCGTCGCCTGCGGATGGGGTGGCATGGACAATGGCAACCTGGCCGACTGGCTGCAGTGCATCGATGTCCAGATCATCAGCAACAGCGAGTGCGAGAGCGCCTATGGCTCGGTTTCGGGACATGACATGTGCACCCGCCAGAGCGACGGACGCTCGGTCTGCGGCGGAGACTCCGGTGGCCCCCTGGTTACACACGACAATGCCCGTCTGGTCGGCGTGATCACCTTCGCTTCTGTTAGCTGCCACAACGGTCCCTCCGGCTACACCCGCGTCACTGACTACCTGGGATGGATCCGCGACCACACTGGCATTTCCTACTAAATTCTTGAGGAATAGTTATTGGCTTTTGCGGAGGAATCTCCTGCAGGGTCTTGACTTTTCCAGAAAAATAAAATTATTCGAAAACTGCAATTTTTGGAGTTTTAATTTTCAGATGGTTAATCTTCAAAAACTGCAGAAGATTGCTAAACTTTTTTTAGAAGGGAATTGTCTTTCATATCCATAACAGAGCTCGTTAAAGACAAGCATAGTCATCCCTAATTTCTGGTTATATCAAAGTGTAATAACTTTAAAAGGAAACTCACCTGTGGAATCCGCTGATGGGCAAACTGACATCCGGCAGGAATTCGGTTAGAGGTGCAAAATAGCCGCCATACTCGGGCATGGGCAATGGATGCGGATGGGCATTGGCCGGGGCATCCGAAGCACCGCGCAGCTCCACATTCTCCTCCTGTCGCAGCTCCGGATCATTGATCAGAATATCCTCTGGCCGCGGCAAAATGGAGGGACCTGAGGCAGCGCGAATCTTGTCAGCTCCACGAGGAGGACGACTGCCACTCGAGCCGGGAGTTACTGCAGCAGCGGCAGCAGCAGCTGCTGCTTGGGTATAGGCGCGAATGCCACTGTCCGATTTGCAGGTTCTAAAAAATAAAATAAATAAATAAATATTAAATTAAAGGTTTATTAAATCTAAAATTTATGAAGACTTGCCCGATTTTAATGGGATCCTCGCCACTGTGCCGCTTGGTATGTATGGTGCCCTTTTCCACGGCTAAATCCTGAATCCTAGAGTCATTAATGCCCCCCACAGCTTGACCTGTCGACCAAATATATAAAATTTAATGTATTTTAGTGACTTTTTTCGTACTTTTCTTAACCCACCGTCGGCACTGTGACTGGAAGCCTTCCGCATGCTGGTCAATCGATAAAACGGCGGCGTCTCCGTCCGCTCAATCAGACAGTTGAGTGTCTCCACCGTCTGCAGCTCGGCCATGAGCTCATCCAGCAACCGATCCGGACAGCTGCGGGCTAAGTAAAGAGCCACGCGCTTGGCCTGGATTAAGGGAGATGGCCAGAAATCGTTATTGCCACTCTGCTATTGATATCCCATCAATTTCAGGACTTACGTAGGGCAGCAGCTCGGTGGGCGCCATGCCGCTCATAATGACCAGATACCGCAGGATGACCTTCAGGTTGTTGGGCCAGAACTGGCACAGCGTGCCCCATAGCTCCTCGATGTCGCGTGGATGGGCGTCCGAGAACTGCAGGTAAAGCAGTTAACGATTAAGGATTAAAGTGACTGAGGAGAGGAGAAGCAAACCCCCCATTACCTTGGCTGTGATGTAGAAGAGATTGTTCAGAATCATTTCCGTTGCCTCAGTGGATCCAGTGCCCTCGCGTCTTCCCCTGGTACCCGAGTCCGGAAAATACTAAAGGAAAAATAAAATAAAGGAAAGCGTAAACGAAGGTTTCCCATCCGGAAGCTGACTTTCAGGCATCACTTACCATTATGTAGGAGAGGGGTGTGGCAGGCGGCACACTAGTGGCCACCAGCTCCATATTCTGCAGCCAGGGCAGGAGGCACTGCAGCAACAGGGCCCGTACATCCTCCCGAGCGCTCTGGAAGCGATGCGTGATTTCTGAGGAAAAAGGTTTTGAAGAGAAATTTAATTAAAAACTGCAAAGTATTGATTGAAATTAAAGTGGTTTATATATATAAAAATATTTAAAAGTTTGTGGGTAGAATTAAAGGTCTTCTTTGAATAAAATATTTTATTTATTAACAAAGAACGTTTATTGTGAATTTAAGTAACAGTCTCGTCTCTTTTATGCTTATTGTTTAATATTCATAAATTCTTGGTTCCAATGAAAAGACTTTTGTGCTTAAATAAAATGAATTTATTAACAAAGGACCCAATTTGTAAAGAAATGTAATGGACTTGGACTTTAAAGAATATTTGATGAGTTAATAAACGATGTTCAATTTACATTTTTCCTTTTCAAATTTTCTTAGCTTAATATCCTACAATCCCAATGATTACTCACCCGAAAAGATGGACATGGTGAGCTCGGGCCGGAGCTGTGCCAACTGCTTGGACAAGAACCGCTGGGAGCGGCAATAGGCACTGCTCAGCAGGACATCCAGAGTGCCCACCTTGTCGTCCTCTGCAAGAATAGAAGAAATAAACGTAAATTAGATGGATCGTTAGAATTTACGCAATCGGCAATAACCCAACTCGAAGTGGCCATGTCCGTGCTCAAGCAGGTCCCAGAGGCGACTGGCCAAGACCGTTATATGCGCACATGCTGCTGTTTGGCTCTTCCAAAGCTTTGCTGCTTCCTGGAAAAGCGCACACCGGCATTGTGGTTTGTTATTGTTTTGATGGCCGCCCCGCGACAATGGGACCTGAAGCCCAAAAACGAGAACTTGGTGGCGCCAATTGCCGTTTAGTGGCAACATTGTCTGACGGCCTGCGCTCCTCCTTCTTCTCCTCCTCCTGTCAGGGCTAATCCCTTAGCGGGAAACCACTTGTGGCGACTGGCACCGCCCTGCCAACCCTGACCTTGGGTCACCTGTTGATTTCATGAATGAATCGACGCAGGCGCAGTCCATAGCCACTGCCAAAGCTCTCCCTCGGCGCCTTCCAGGAGTCAACAGAAGAAGCGGCCGTTTTGGTTTAAAAGGCTGCCGCCACCATTGTCTCGGCTTAGTTGCGCGCTCATTGTCCTGCTGGTTGGTTGGACCGAGAAAAACTGGCCCAAAACCCAGGCAGACTACGCCGAACTCGCTGTTCGTTTAAAAAACCGGCGGGATAATTCTTTCCTCTCATAATCAATTGCAGCTAGCACCTCGGCGGGTAAACAAAGCACACTCTTCGATTCCGCGAATCAACTAATTAATTGAAGAAATATGACCGCCAAAGTTTTCACTGGGCCTTCCGTAAAAAAAGTAGAAACTTAAAAATAAAACTAGACCGCAAACAACAAATCGGTTTTGGTGAAAAATCTTTTGTGAAAACAAGAAGAGCAACCTCAGAAGTTTTCCAACAAGAACTTTTTGTGTTCGGTGGCAGCAAAAAGTTTTCCAAATTTTTATTTGGCCTTTTTACTTGTTCTTTGTTTACATCGTTACGCGAAAATATATATATTAAAATATATATTTGGACGATAATGAACCCAAGACACCTAGACGAGGACTAAGAGTTTCCATAAGTTTTTCCGAAAGCAAAACTTTTCTCAGACAAAAGTTGAAAATAAAAATCTTAATTAAGATCCAGTTGGGCGGAAAGTGGAATTCGTGTGAAAAAAAATAAAAGATAGAACGGTAAAAAACCAATCGAAACTTTGAATTGTTGACTTGACAGGTGGCACTCAATTGTGCTAAAAAATAAAAAAGAGGCGATAAAAGTGAGTGAAATAGTTTTTCAACGCGATAAAACTTGGAAACACAAGGTTCCAACTTTTTTAGTGAACGTGAAAAGCAAATATTTGTTCAACTACGAAGGCAATCCATTTGTGGCCACTGCATCCACACGGGAGAAGTAATGGAAACGTAAACCCAATTTTAATTTAGAGTGAAATATTCCAAAAAGAAAACAAGACTCAAATATGACGGCGTCCACGGATACAGATATGGATTATATGGGAGGCAGCAGTCCTAAAGCGAATCTAACAGCCACAACAACAGCATCCCTGCTGGACTTCAATGCCACCGAAGGCAACTCCTCTAGCGGCTATGTCACCGAAATGGATCTGGAGGAGGCATCCACCGAGGACGAGGAGATGCTGAGGATAGCCTTCTTCATCGGCGACTTTGTGCACCAGTACTACATCCCAATCCTCTGCTGCACGGGCAGCATTGGCAACATTCTCTCCGTCTTCGTCTTCTTCAAAACCAAGCTGAGAAAACTCTCGTCCAGCTTCTATCTGGCAGCTTTGGCTGTCAGCGACACCTGCTTCCTGGCCGGCCTCTTTGCCCAGTGGCTGAATTTCCTCAATGTGGACATCTACAACAGAAACTACTTCTGCCAGTTTTTCACCTTCTTCAGCTACCTGGCCAGCTTTTGCTCCGTGTGGTTTGTGGTGGCCTTCACCGTGGAGCGCTTCATAGCGGTCATTTATCCATTGAAGCGGCAGACCATGTGTACGGTTCGCCGAGCCAAGATTGTACTCTCCGGCCTGACCCTCGTCGGCTGTCTCCACTGTATGCCCTACATCCTGATCGCCAAGCCGGTCTTTATGCCGAAGCTTAATACCACCATATGCGATCTTAATTCGGAATACAAGGTGAGTGAGGGTCTACAAATTGTGGGGATTTCTTATGAATAATACGAGTATTATAAAACTTGTGGGAAAATTATATTATTTTAGAAATTGTTAAAATAAATACAAGAGATTAATAAGTCAACAATGTTGGGTGCTTTATATTTCTCAAGTTTTTATTTTAATGATACCTGTCTTTGATATTGTTTTCTGAATTATAAAATTTTCTATATAAACATTATAAATTTATATACATTTTCTCCTACAACAAACTCTGTGCACCTAAAATTCCAAAGCTATTATTTTGTTCAATTTATTTTGCACTTAAAATTGCATTTAAAATTCACAATTTATTATTTTGATGAAGTGTGCTAAGCAACTCTAAGAAATTTTCTCAAAAAACTCTTAATAACTATATAGAAATATTTAATATTTTTAATTTCACAAAATCCATGGACTCCCAGTAATTCAATTATTTTATCAATTGGCTTTAAAAAGCTTTCGATTTGTTCACTGCCTAGTCTAAAATTGTTGTGAAAGCAAAACCTTTAAATTATTCAGGTGAATGAGAATGAAAACATAAACGAATTGAAAGCTAATTGTGAATCGAAATGTTTTCAATGAAACGATTTCCCAGCCAAGCAGCCCATTTGCATATTGCTTCAAAGTGAATTTATAAATAATAACAGACAATTGGAGAAATAATAAGGAAAGCTCTTTTAAATGAAATGAGAACAAGAAGAACAGAATAGAATCTCAAGTATTTTACAATAAAAGAAACATTTATTAATTGGCTAATTGCTTTAAATAATCTTTTGAATGTGTCAGAGTGAAAAATATGTTTTTCAATTCCAAATACTTTTCTTTAATCAATATTTTGTAACAGCTTGTGTTCCCTCTTTTGTCACACATCAAAATCTAACTTCATCAAACGCATTCTTCCCGCTGATGCTTTGAATTCTTCGTTCGGATTGCCAGTGGCAACCATTTTTCCCGCTATTTCCACTCTCTCTCTTTCTTTCTGCGGGTTTTCCAAAAAGGTAACCCATGCGTGGGAGCTTCTGGTATTTGTGAATTTTCGTGTGCCATTAGTATTGTTATTGGTATTTGAATACCGCTCGTTGTATGTTTTTTGCCCTGGCAAATGGCCAACAACATTGTTGACAAAATAACTCAAAATATATAATTTTCAAAGCATATATAGTATGCTTTTTTTTGCATAAAAGTTTTCAGAAGGAAAGAAAGGAAAACCTGTCACCGGCATTCACTTACAGCTGGTTCACTTGTCGGGCCCAAGTCGAGTCACTTGAGTTGTCGTCTATGAATCCCTTGTCACTTCCGCCTGATATGGCATTGACACTCTGCAAATTAGGCGCAATAAATACCGCCAAGATATGCGGATCACGAAGCGCCCAACCGCAAAGATGAAGGAGCTGCTAATTTGGCCAGAACTAGAGCAATTAGTCAATTAATTGGGTCTCGTCTATATACCGCTGTGTGGGTTAAGCGAGCAAATTAAGCATTTATTGCGCAAGAAAAAAGGGCCAACCACAAATTGGCCAAGAAAAGAGCCAAAAACAAAGGGGGGAAAACAAAAAAAAAATACAACAAAGCCCAAAGCAAAAAATGACCAAATGGTTAACCAGATAAAAAAGCGAAGCGAATATGTTACAGGAATTTAAGACGAAGCCTTTAATGCTCTTTTCTTTAACTGAAATTGTTTATGATAAATCCTTAAATTGGGAAAAGGTTAAGAATATACACAGAAAATAGCCCCTAAAATACAGACAAATATGCAGCCCCATTAAACTGGAACATAAATGTCACTCAAAGTATAGTTTTATGGCTGCTTTTATGGTCAATTCCTAAGTTGCTAGACATGTTTTGGGCTTATTTTATTAACTTTATGTTAGAGGTTCTAAACTCATAATCACGAAAATCAAATCAACAGGAAAAATCCTTGAAAGTATCTCCTATAGTTGGCTAATTCTTTGAATTTAATCAATAGAACCTTTTATCAAAATTGTATTAATAATCCTAAGACCAAAATCTATAAACCTTCAATTGCGTTGCAAAATTCAAGGCTAAATTCGTGTACCTTCTCCGAAGGCTGGGTACACAGAAATGACTAAAAAACAAAGGGACATTGCCAGGGACTCACTCGCCTCGTAAGCCAAGGCAAATATTTTCTCTGGACCCGCAGCACAAACAGGACACGACAGGACGACGACATATACTGAGGGTTGGATACAGGACAAGACAAGGCATCGAACGAAATGCCACGCAGGCACGTGTGCCAACTGGGTGTGTCCTGCTCCTGTCCTGTCTTTGGTTGTCTCAAGGATGACGATTCGCTACCGATAAATCTCATATTTCACTCGCTTTTTCACCTGTGTTTACCTTTTGCACGCCTTGTAGACGCTCTTTAGGCCTGAAATTCAATGCTAATTTTGCACTGTCTGTGGAAGGAGCAATGCAATGCAAACAGACCACAAAGGCGCACGACGGTTGTGGTGGTGGCGGCGGCAGGTGTGTGTGTATATTACAGGTTGGGCCAAGGGTGGTGGCAGCCAGCTAGCCGGCCTATTAGCCAAATTGGCCCCAATGAAGCGTAAAGTGTCGCGCCTACGTGTATTTCGCCGATTCGATTGCCGGCATGATGGATGAGTTGAGCGGGCGCAGCGAGCTAACGAAATTCAGATGGAAAAATTCGCTTTCAATCAGCGAGGACACTGAGAAAAATTTCGTTGTAAACCAGTATAAAATAATATTTTTATTAAAAGAGTTAGATATTATCAATCGATATTGATAGTGTATAGAAATTTAATTGGGAAATCTCTTAATAAACATAATATTAATTATAAAAAATTAATGAAATTGCATTGCGAAACATAAATCGATATTTTTACGTTGCGATATATGTGCGATAAATCGATATTCTGTTGTTTGATACGTTTCAAATATAATCGATTTGTAATTGACAAATAAATTATATTTTTTTGATTAAATTGATTTTGTAAAGATAAATGTTATATTTTATTATATTAAAAATGGCGAAATTTTAAATTTAAGGATTTAAAATTGTATTTAAACTTTTTTGTGTGTTCTTAAGTTAGTTTTTCTTTATAAATCTATACCCGATTTATTCATAACTTTATTTTATAATTTTCAAAGTGAGCTATTCTCCATTGGTTCTATATTTTTTATTATTTTGATTTACCCTTTTTTGCATTCCTCTTGATTCTTAAATGTTTTTTATAGAAGTATTTTTTCCCGTGCACGAAATTGCCAACAGTTTTGTTTGACAAAAATTCCGTTTGACTGATGGCGCAACCACCACGAGGATGCCAGTCAACAGATGGCACTAGTCGGAGCGGCCGGGAAATTATGCAAGCTTTTCGCTGGCAAAACTGGAGGAGGACCCCTAAATGGCAATCGATGGGTTGGGCAATGGGTGAATGGCTTGGGAATAAAAGACAAAAAGAGACACAGACAGGAACAGAAGGTGCAACATGCGACGACCCTCGTTTCCGCGGGGGAAGACCACATAAATTTTGAAACAGACTCCGCTGGCTCCGCTGTGTGCTCTAAATAGACACTTTTGCACTTGGCGGTTGGCATATTGAAAGAAACAAATCATTGGGTAATAGCCCTCCTGGGAAGGAGGAGTCAGACCAGCAGCCGCCGACGCAACCAGATGCTCCTGCGAAGCTCTGCAAGGAGACGGCAGTCACTGGCAGAAGGAGAGTCTACTTTCTCCGGATGGGCTTCTAATGAATAGACAATTACGGCTTGCTTTGGCCCGAAAATTCTGCATTCGGTGGAAATGAAACCCCAGGAAAGTCGAGTCGAATTTTTGGGGGCATCGTTGAAATGTTCTGCAAGTGAAATTCTATTTAAAGCTCCTCAGCCTCTTAGTCTCTCAGTCTCTGAATATCTAATTAAGTCGAGCAATATGGCCAGCAGTCATAATCTCTCGCTCGTTTGGTCATCAATATATGTAAGATGGGCCCCTTTGATGTGACCGGGTAGCAGTTGTTCGGCCAAATTGAAAAAGACTAAGCTCATGGAAATCAGAGGCCACAGGAAGTGTCCAAGAAATAGTTAAGTGCAAATACCAGGCTACAGCACATGAGCATTGGAAGTAGATTTCAGCCCAAAGATGCCCAGGGGCATGGGGCACAACACCCACAAAAGTTACTCTCCATTTGAATATGGGATTGGTCTAACTTTAAATATGCAACATTTCCTTTGATTTCCAATTGAATATGTTCAACTTTTAATATATTAAAACTTTTTTCTGCTTTTATCCAAAGCCTCTCAGGGGAATAACACTTTGTGAGACTTATAAAAAGTCCAAATTTGTATAGATTTTCGTAACTCTTAGCATAGAAGCTCTTAAATTTGTTTTATAAATGTATATCCTTAGTAAAGACTATTTATCCTGCAACCTCGAACACAAAATTGCTGTGTAAACTAAACGGCTTTTTCTCAAAAAGACAATAAGAATTAAATTTCTACTCCTGGTCTTAGTTATACACTTTCATAACAATTCCGGGTATTGTATATAACAACAATCGTCAGCCAGTTGATTGAAAATTTACGAGCTATTACACTTTGATCCACTCGACACAGACAAGGCCGCAAAAAACTCTCCTCGTTTTTCGGGAGGGGCATTGGCCATAAAAAAAAAAAGGAAAAAGAAAAGCAAATAAATTGAATGGTTTGGTCAAGCAGGACGACGGCTTTTACGGTTATGACAGGCCATCGAGGGTCTCCAGAGGTGTTTACTGGCTAAAAAAAAAAAGGCCCCACCAATGAAATGTCCCATCAATAGATTAGTAGGGGTTCTCCATGGTAAATATATATATTGTATAAAATATATAATATAACAATTAGATTGGGGGAAACTCTACACCTTTCTATGGGAAGGTCATCCCTTTTGGCGTTTTGAACCCGGCAAAAGGACAAAAATATAATCAGAAAATCCAATTCACTGTTCCTCATTCAAATTACTTCGCCTTTGGCGAAATATAACCCAAATACATGCCAAATTCGTTTTTTTAGCAAAGTATTTTTAGGCTGTAGTCTGGGCATTAAATTACTTGTTGAACAATTCAGATTTTGTCGGGGCTTGTGATTAACATAATTTCATACATTTTGAGGAACGCCAACACTTGAAATTATGTAAATTGAGACGAGAGAGCAGGCGTTGGGAATTACCGGGAAAATCCGCACTGATGATGATTGCATATCTATGTATTTTATGCTTGTCCTTTAAAGTGTTACACTTTCTGTTAAATTTCAGGACTCTCAGGCCAGGCCAGTCCAGACATTCCCTAATGGATGATAATGCGCTTATGTTTAGACATTTTTGGTGTTAATTGTTATTGAAACAAATGGGATTGTTTTCCCCCAAAATTAGGCCAAATGGCCCGCCCACATCTGTTCTCTTGTTGAGATTAATTCAAGGGCCCATGTAGGAACATTTTCAGATTGAACATTTCGGACATGAAAATATGCAGCAGGCAACCATCCAGGAATTTATCAGCCCGAAGAAGCTCCTTCACCGAAGTGAAAGATGAAAATAAATGCGCAAGATGCTGTGAAAATAGTTTTCCTCCATCAAAGAGGCCCCGGGGAAAAGGGTTGCAGTCAAATGCCAAGGAGTATGCCGAGATTAAAGAAACAGGCCAGAAGGTCAGGTCAGGCCAGGCCCAACCCCCCTCTCTTGAGAGCCCCATAAACTTATCGGTTCTGCCTGAAATAATTCCATTAAATTGCCTCGCCAAGTAGATTATGCAAATTAATACCCAGCTTCACCTCACTTCTCCGCGTGCAAAAACCTTTTGCAGATAAAATAAACTATGTATATGAGTTGCGGCTTTAAGCCTGCACTTGACTTTAACTTCCGACTTTAGTTGATGGGAAAATAACTCGAGTCGGACGTTAATTTCCCCAGTGAGCTGGAAACTACTAGGTAAAAGTTGGGGTGAAAATGGATTAAGACTTCTTCTTTTTTCCTCCTATTCCCCCCCATTTTGCTTAGTAATTTAATTATTTTTAGTAAAGACTCCCTAGCGAGTTAAAAACGCAACCAAATTCAATTCAAAACGAAACTGGATTAAAGCCAGAACCACATTACGTATACGCAGCATGTACACACCAGCAAATGGCGTATACGCCACGTTGGCCCTGCCACAAAACCAATCGAATTGCAACCAACCCACAATGATAATAAAGAAAGGGAAAAAACTGCTATTTCATTTCAGGAACAACTGGCCCTGTTCAACTACTGGGACTCGATTGTCGTCTATGCGGTGCCCTTCACCACCATCGCGGTGCTCAACACCTGTACAGGTTGTACCGTGTGGAAATTCGCCACCGTTCGCCGGACGCTGACTATGCACAAGATGTGAGTAGCGGGGTTTTTGGGTTTGGGGTTTTTGTTTTTGGAGTAACGGAAAATGGGTGTTTGCCTCATTGACCCCTGACAACGGCACTAAGGCGATTTGCATTTGCTACACACGCCCTTGAGAAATTCACATTATGGGACTGGGATTTGGGTTTAGACTGGAAATTGTGATCATATAAAAAGTCAGAAAACATCAAGGCATAGGTGCAGGCTAAATTTTATTAAAATAAAACAAAAACAAAGAAGAAAAGAAAGCCCTTTTGACACTAATAACTCTTTAGAACTTCAGCATCTTCCTTATTTACTCTACCAGGAAACTCCCAACGAACATAAAGGCAAGATACGGGGAAAATCTAATTAAAATTATACGTCAAAAATAGCAACTATTCCTTACGAAAAATATAAAAACAATATAGAAAATTCCCTTTAGGTTTTAATAATTTTCTAAAGCTTGAAAAGCAGGAGTAATCTCTCTTATTTCCCCATCCCATCCCAGGAAACCCCAAACGAACAGCATGCCCTCGAACTCATCGAACTCATCCGGAGGACTCTCCGCTGTGACTTCCTATCGCACCTCGGCTTCTCTAAAGCGCCAAAAGTCAACGGGAACGCATCCAAGTGGACAGCATAACGTGGCCATTAGGCAGCAGCAGGATGAGCAGGATCAACAGCATCAGCAGCAGCAACAGCAGCATCCTCAGCATCAGCACCAACACCAGCATCACATAAACAATTGTCAACACCATTGCGAGATTACACAGAAGCCAGGTGAGAGCGACCAACCAACCGACCACTGACTTTTCAGTTGGAAAATGGAAAATGAAACAAGGAATTTCCAGAGTCCCAGAATCCGCAATCTGTGACAGTGTCCAAAGCGGAATTCCTAGTAGAGTTGACATTTGCCAGAAAGTTGGACCAGGCTAAAAAGGCTAAAACTTTTGCTTAAGCCATTTAAGTTTTGCGTGGGAAATTTTGTGAATTTGTTTGCTGCCATTTTCCAGCAACAACAGCAGCAGCAGCAGCGTCTGACATTAAAAATGACAAAACAAAGGATGCTAAAAAGCAGCAGGAGAAATATCAGTGCGCGCAAAACTTCACGACAGCTGCGAAAATCTTTTTTCCTGCCATCAAGAAGTTTGCGACACTGACAAATTGTCAAACAATTTGCCAACAACTATCGCATAATTTTCCAACTAATTACAAAGTCTGCGGCAGTGTGAAGGCTGTCTCCTGTTAATCTCCATTTATTTATTTTCCCTCTATAGGTCGTCGCAAGGTACAGAACTCCTCGCAGCTGAAGGTAACCAAGATGCTGCTGATTGTCTCAACGGTTTTTGTCTGCCTAAATTTGCCCAGTTGCCTGCTGAGGATCGAGGCCTATTGGGAGGTAAGTGATGCCAACATAATATGTGCATTATAGTTTTGCTACCCATTCAGTGAATCAGTCAAGCCGAAAAGCATTTGCTATTATAGTGCCAAGCAGAAGGACCATTGTTATGTGGGGACAATGATGGACTTTAGTCCTGGCTTGACCCAAATAATTGGATTAGCAGCAGTTAGTTGTTGATCATCTTGTAAATATTGTGGGGTTGTGCACAGAGGGAAAAGTATTACGGAATATTTTAGTACAATTTTAACTATACGAGAGCTAAAAAGGTAAATAAAGCTAAAAGAAACTTAACTAACAAAGGATTTCCTTTACACAGCTCTTATTTAGTTTTCCAAAGATAACCTGCTAATTTTTTCTCAGTGCTGATTGCCCAAAACAATAAGATACAAGTGGGTCTTATAACTTGTACGTCAGCTGTTGACTGCTAATTATCTGGCCACAAATTCTGGAGTTTGAGCTCGATTCCTGGACGAAACTCATAACCCAACTGGCCAGAAGGAGTCATGACAACACACACACTCACCCACAACTATTTCGAGCTGTGTCCTTTGTGTCCTGGCTACCCTAGACTCCTCCCACATATCCATCCATCCATCTTTGCTTAGTTAACTGGGCCGTTGTCGTGTTTAATTCAGGAATTACATACATCAAAAGGCAGAAGGCAAAGGCATTTTAATGTCCTGAGCAGGTGAGCTCCGACGGTTGCCTTGCCGACTAGCAGACACACATACATAGGTGTTAATTAGGCTTTAATTAGTTTGTGCACTTCGGAGGCAAATCGTAAAAATAAAATCTGTTTCGTGTTTAACTAATGTCCCAGGGGCTGCACACATCCAAGCCATGTTTTTATGGGATTTCAATCATTAAGAGAATTGACAGAAACAAATTAGCAATAATTTGTATATCTTCAAGCAAACAGCAACTTGCATCATCTAATTAAATTCCATTTAATTAAGCTGCCAGGTATTCGCTTAAAGGATTCCTCTGAACTACATATTTTGGCTTTTTGAATGAGTGAAAAAAGTTGTTGAGGTCACTCTTGCTGTTTGGATGAAAGCATTTAGAAAAAGTTTCTTAATTTTACTGACAGTTTCACATTTTTTCTTTTCTACAAAAAAAAAAATTTCAACAAAAAATAAACCATTTTATATTCTGGGAATCTCAGATACATGCCATGTGGCTGTCAAAGCATTGACACATTTCTCGCACGAAACACATCAACAGGGCAGACATTTGGTTAAATTAATAGATTTCGCAGAGAGAATAACAAGCAGTTCTTTCTATCGAAAAAAATATGTATATTTAGATATATTAAATACAAAATATATAATGGAAGTCATGTACGAAATCTGGGATGTTTTAATAAAAAAAATAGACACAACAATTTTTAAGCTTCAACAAAAAATATCATCCTTTTACCTTGTGAAGAAGGAAATACTAACCCTTATAAATTTTTAAGCTTTAATCCTTTCACTTTAATACATGTGAAATCATATAAAAACCCTAAAATATTATAATTTTTAAGTGTTAGCAAACATTTCACACACTCCCTTTTTTTTACGATATTGAAATTGCTTTTTACACTTAAGTTCACATGCCAACTTAAAAATGCGGCAAACTCAGACATTGATTGCGACACAAAACTAATTGAGTGGAAAAGGCTCGACGGTAGACAGACAGACAGACGGTAAAACAAGGACCGGAGATTGTTTTCCGGCGAGCTCAACAGGTCCAGCAAGTTCAACAGGGTCAGCAAGGGCACGTGCCCATTACACATGAGCCTATAGGGAGGGTTACAGGGTCACTAATGGTTCAAAGAAATCACTGGCCATTAGGGAATTATGCAAAACTTCGATCAATAGTATCGAAATCCTTATTATGAGAGCTCAAATGACATAAGCTGCGGGATTCCTTGGAATAACCCAGGACAACAACGTGGAAATTCCTAATTGGCACACGAATCATCAAGCGTTCTAATGCGATTTCCCCTTCTTTTTTCCTGACAGACGGAATCGGCCAGGAATGAAAACTCCACAATTGCCCTGCAATATATTTTTCACGCTTTCTTCATCACAAATTTTGGCATCAATTTCGTGCTTTACTGCGTCAGCGGACAGAATTTCCGGTAAGTAATCCGCCACAAATTACCCCAAATAACGAATCCTTATATGTGACTGGCTTTTATCAGCATTTAAATATACTTTTACTGACTCTCCCCCCTCTCTCTCTGTCCCTTTTTTTCCTGCATTTCCAGCAAGGCCGTATTGAGCATTTTCCGGAGGGTTTCCTCTGCCCAGCGGGAGGCAGGCAACACTCAAGTGACAGGTGAGCGAGGACATTTTTTTTCTCCTTCAATAATAATGCAGGGGGGAAAAATTTCATATGACAAATGCGATTTTATATGCTCAGGGGGGCGGTGAACCTGGAAAATTTAATTTCTTGTAAGCTAATAAATGTCGCTGGCAGATGTCTAAGTACCTTTCAAAAATCATAAACTTTGAGTGAAAAGGTTCGCAAGCAGAACCGACATTTAATCTCTGGAAGGTCTTTAAATAATTGAAGATAAATAAGGGAGAGGTTTAAAAATCAGAACCAACTTTAAAAATATACTCAGACAAGTAAATTATTTAAAATAAATCTAAATATAAACATTTCTTAAAGGTAATTTCTATCTTTATCTTATACATTTTCTGAAGAAAATTTGTGGTTTGATTGAAACACCAAAATATTTGGCCTTGTTGCACTTGTCTTCTGATAAAACGAATTTTGTGGATTTAATCTAAATTACTGGACATTGAGTTTGCATATTTCCTCATATTAAAGTAAATAAATATATTAAAAAAAAAAAATATAATACTGTAATGCCTAAATGTTCTCCAACCTTCACACATTTCTCTCCACAAACCCACCTTGAAGTCTCTCAAAATTCTACCCGCAACATAATTTAAAATTAAATAAATTATAGCAAAATTCACATTACTCCTTATTGCTACTTAGAAGCCCCACAAAGAACCAATTTTCCATTTTTCCACGCAACTTCCAATTGTTTTCTCCGTGCTTTAAGAATAAATTTGCAAACGAAAAGCCCTCAAGTCAAGCGACTTAACAGCATTGCAACTGCAAAGGCACAAAATACAGAACAAAATAAGAAACCCCAATGGAGAAGGCTAAAAAGAACTTTACAACGAGAGCTTAACTAAACTTGAGTGGAGCTTGGTTAAAGCCTGGATTAAATCCCGAACAAAATGCCATCAGGGTTGCGGCTTCCATTGCCGCCGCTGCTGCACTTGACAGTTGCATTTACTGGGATTCACACGCTTCAGAGTTTATTTTATATATATTTTTACACGAACTGTAAACATAGTGGGACGGCTTTTGGAGAGTTTGGGGGGACAGATGAGGCTCCCAAATAAATTTTTCGAGTTGCTGATTAGGAAAGAGCTCTGACATTCGGCTGAATGCAAAGTACACACATTGCGCCGCTATTTTGCATACATTTTTGCCAGGCTCTGGTTCCGTGGCTGCTGACTTGGTAAAATACCAGATAAACTCGGGCTCTATCCCGGCACAAACAGATGTCAACGGCAGAGATTGAAAGGGATTAAAGCGACCACTCAACTTTCTCCTTCGCTCCGGAATTAAATCCGATCCACAGCAGGCGGTATTATATGGCATTGCAGTAATTCTTCTAAAGCTGGGAGCTGGGAATAGGGAGCTGGGAGCTGGGAGCCCTGAGCCGGAGCCGGAACACTAATTGCTGTTTTGTTGCTGCCTCTTTGGAAGAACTTTTCCTAAAAACGAAGCACTCGGACACTGGAAAGCAAACAAATCAGCATCCGTTGTCGCCGCGCTTTCTGTTAATGAAAAGCGGTTGGCATTGGGGGAAAACCCATGGAAAACCAGTGAGCAGTGCAAATGCGAACCGGATGCCAACACTTATTCAGGGTGATGGCGGGAGAAAGGTCTTTCAAATTTCTTTGTGGACCCAGGCAGAATCAGAATAAAAGGTACGACAATGGACGACATGCCAAAAAATATTTCTAATTAAAGTAAAAGGAGCACCAAACCCTTTGCTGTCTCCCGAAAGGTTAAGCAAAGAACAATTTAGGAGTTTGAAGGTCTTTACATGTTTTTCATAATCTAATTTGTGAAAGCTTTTTGTATGATTTTAATATTTATGGTTTAATTAAAAAGACAAAATTAGCACTGCATTTCTCTTCTTATTTTTTCTTAATTTACCTCTTAAAAATTACCAAAATTCATTTACTACTCCATTTGCAACCGCTTTTAATCGTTTAAACGTGTTTTCACTAAAATTCCGACCAGTTTACTGCAATATTCATCACGCCAAAGGCACTAACTTTTCCCGGTATTCATCTTGGGCCAATTTCAGTTTTCCAGCTATGAATGTGAGCGGAAACTTCAACAAAAACTTGTGAAAGCAAATCGCACTTTAATTGCAATGCAATGTAAAAGCAATTCGAGTCTGAAACTTGGCAGATGAGGGCGAAGTGCGCATATAAACGGGGCCAAAATGCTAATCGACCAATAAATGCTTTTCCATTATGCGTGCAGAATTTCCACAGAATCACGGATCAATACCAGCTTAAACAGAGATTTTCTCTAGACTCCAAATTTAAGTAAATAAATTTAAACTCAACCCAGAGCAATAACTTAAAATTAATCAACTAAAGTTTATCTGCAAATTATTCAGATTATTATTTCTCAATGGGTATTAATTTTTGATAAACTAAACATGTAGTTTGGTTTTGTTACTTAATATGGATTCAATATAAATTCAAATTCATTCTTTTATGGCCTTGAGTGGTTGTCGGGCTCCCGAGATCCCTTGAGCGAGGCAAGATTGTGTGGATCCCCTTTTTATACAGCCATCATTCACCTGCCGTAAAATTTAGTTTTACGATTTTCCCTGCCTTTTCCAGACCCCCCAAAGGAGCGCATCAATTTTTAATTTCTTACTAAAGCCAAGAGCATTTTTGAACGGCCATTTTTCTTGGCCTCTGCCTGGTTTTGTCTCTCTGGTGGCATATTGGAAGCCATAAAAATGTCAAGGTGCATATTTATTTTGCACTGTAGAACACAGCACAGAATATATATGTATATTGAGTGTGGCTTGGTTATCTCCGCTTGTTAATTAAACGTGTTTGCCGATTCGTTAAGTGAGAGCTGGGTAAAGGACACTGAGTCAGTTTCAAGAACTGGAACCAAATCCTGTCAGCCACTCAAGGAACAATGCCCAGATAAAACAGTGAAACTAAAATGCAAATGTAATTGAAAGCGAGAAAAAGAGTGGGAAAACTGCCAGTGAAAGTGAATGGAAAAGTGAGAGTGAAAGCGAAAGCGAAAGCTTCAGCCGGCGGCCACGGGATGTCTTTACGGTAGCTCGCAGCGCCGAAAGGATCAAAAGGGAAAAGAGTCCTGTGTTCCATGCAAATATTGACGACATGCAAATACGCCAAGGTGTCCGTGTGTAACTACTGTGCGGGTGTTTTTGTTTGCTTGTTTCTTTTTTTTTTGTGGAAAACCAGAGCAGGCAAAGGCTTTGCACAATTGCAGCGTACAGGAAATTACATGAGAGAAAAGATTTATTAAAATTAAGACTATTTGTTGTTTGTGCCTTACAGTTACATTATTTCCTGGTTTTGTCAAGGACAATAATAGCCTGTGGCTATGTGAGTTTTCCTGAAAAGGGAGCCTTGTACAGTTTTGTAAACAATTCTCGAAATTGTTTACAGCAAAATTGTGAGGTGTTTACTTTTAATCTATTGTTTCGAAATTAAAACTGTATACAATGTGTTTTAATTAATAGTTTGGAATATAAATTAATTATTAATAAATTTATGAGCTACTGGGTGTGAAAACATCAATTTAACAGTGCGGATTGCATAAGAGTATGTTGCTAGGCACATGTTGCTAGAAACATGTTGAGCAACACCTATCCGGGCGGTCGACTAGGGCTGACAGACAGTATTGAAACTGAATGGAATGTTTGCTTTAAATGTGGATATGTAAGTCGATATTTTAACCACGTGCAATGAATTACTATTTTGTTTGATTTATGAAAACATTTTTAGTGCTTAATTAATTTGCAATTTGAATTATTTCTTTTGAAACTCGATAGTCAAAATTTTATCGATATTTTTGATATAAAATTGAGCTTGATACATACATACATCTGCTATAAAACTTCAGTAAACCCTACCGAAAAGGTATCCTTTTTAAAGCAATTTAGACCTACTTTATGAACGATTTTCCAAGCTCAAAACCCAAACCAATGCCAATCATCCAGCAAACCAAACTCAAACGAGAAATTTCCACAGCCAACGAGAATCGATTAAGGCTAATGCCAATTTCAGAATTCACGCCGAAATCGAATACGACAGGATAATGCGTAAATCAACCAAAGGCTGTTAATGAGCTAAGCGTTGCGTTGCGCTCGCTGAATGGATTGGTTTCCCCGCCAATCTGCGCCTAATCACGGCCTGCGGCAAGTGCGTATGCTTAGTTTCGCAAAAGCGTTATCTTCTTTTTTTGGCTTCCCTTTTTTTGTTGTACTCGCGCAGCATTACTCATACGCCGCGTGGTACGTGCGCTGAATGCATCGGCAATGATTGCCGGCGAGCCTCGCGGGACCAGGAGCAGGACCAAGACCAGCATGCGAATCCATGTCCATGTCCCGCCTGCTCCCTCATTACGGTGTCTCTTATTGGCCATAAATTACCAAGACTTCCACACAGTCACGCTCTAGATGCTGCTGATGCCTCGTGGAAAGTGCAAATCCCTGCCCTCGGGCTGGGCTTCCTGCTCGCCGAGTCAATCAGTGCCCGTCTCTGGAGGTGACACTGCCACTCGACGGCAGAGTATATTGTGAAGCAACTAGAAATGTTTCTCTCACGGCTGATTGACTAGCAGTTACCTTGGTAGAAAGGAGCAGGCGACGAGATTTTAAGGAGGGTTTTAGGTAGGTTTTAAGCTAAAGAGAAGAGAGTTTCGAGGAGGGAAACTAAATAAATAATAAACAAATATTATTTAATGGAAATAAAATAAACATATAACAAGGCATTTTTTTTTTGGTAGCCCCAAACTGGAAGATTATACAAGTTTCCTTGAGGAAAAAAAGAACGGTATCTATTTGCTCTATGCTTGACCTTTCACCATGGCAACCGTTGTGTTAAATGGACTCATTTATAATGATTTATCTGCGATGGAGCATGACTTTGACCAGGAAATGATTGTGCTGGTCCAGAATATCAAGTGCTTTAAGCAAACTGCAGCATCAGCTTTTTTGTAGCAAATCAAACATAGAAATATACTTATAAATAAAGCCAACGGCCGCGGCCTAGACTAAGCCTTAGAACCAGACCCACACCCAGACCACTTGTAAGACAGACTATTCACTGACAACACAAGAGATAACACGACAATTCACTTAGGACTTCCACTTGCCTTTCGCGGAAAGAAGACCCGGGATGACGCGCGAGGCCTGGACTTTTGTGGTTGACTGTATAATACATTTAATAATTTGCTGGGGAAAAACGGGGTGGCTGGATGAAAAGCCGTCACTGGAAAGCCAGGAAGGCATCCATCCAGCATGCGTCAAGGACGGGCGTTGAACGTCATCATTAATCTTTGCCAGGCCACAAATATCTCCACACATGGCAATCAACAAAAATTTTGAGGCGAAAACCCCGAGGGGTAAGGAGCTCCGAATAATACTCAAGAGAAGAAGCTGTTGAAGTGGCGAAAGATGCTATTTATAGTATATCTTCCCTTTGTTAAGGTCTTTGCCTTGAAATAATTAAAGGGAAACGAAATCAAAAGGGAATTTTATTCAAAAGGTAAAATTGCGGAAAATACTCAATTGCTTTTTGTCTAAAACGAATTTGATGGGAGATAACCACCATAATTACACCCCCAAAAATCCAACAAAGATTAGAAATGAACAAATATGCAAACAAACATTATTGTGTTCAATGGAAAATGCCAACGGCTTGAATTTATTGGCACTTGATGTCTGCTTGGATGATTGATTAGCTTAGATTTAGATTGCCATAAAACACACACAACCAGTACATATATTTTGGAGAAAACAAAGCAATGTTCAGTATTCTGTTTTTTTTTTTTTTTTTTTTTAATTAACCAACAAAATCACACTGAATGCTGGCTCTTGCGATTCGTTAGGTTTTCCGGTTTAAAAGCGGATTAAATCCCATTTGCTTTGGCAGTTGCCATTTTTTTGCGGCCAATAAATTCACTGGAATAAGCCAGGAATCCTCTCTACAGGGATGTATTCCACAAAATACCGAATTTATAGTCTACTTTTGGGACGATGATGCCACTGCCAGCGGTAAATCGCAGCTTTGGAACAGGTAAATAAAGGTAAATAAAAGGGGAAAGGACCCTTGAAATATAACCGAAAAAAAAAACCAAAACACGGATTTGTCAAACGATTAATGCTCCGATTTTTTGCCTTTTGATTTGGGTGGCAACAAATACATAAATCCCTTGATTTGTAAGCCAATTTATTTCCGGCTTACAAAGGGTATTTTTAGTTTAAAAAAAAAACAACGTGAGAGTTTAATACATTTTCAAATTTTCCCAAGCACTAGCAAGGCTATATTATTATTAGAAATTAATTGAAAATATGGAAACTAATTACATGCTGAAGTCAAGTAATTGCAGTTACTTTGTGCAAATTTCTGATTATATTTCATTATTTAACATTCACATTACACGTACCCACACACACACACCTCGTTTGCCATTAGGAAAATGTTAAGTAGCAAATTCAAAGCCAATCTTGACGTGCGTCTGGGCTCGTTTGAATGCCACTTAATGAATTTTTGCTATGGCAATTTGAATTCTAAGGAATATAGAACGAAATTAATAAATACGTGCTTGCATCAAAGACATATTCCCCTGCCTTAATATCCCCTTTCCTTTTCTGGCTTCTTTCAGTTTCTGAATACTGTCGTAATACTGGCACCTCCACCAGGCGCAGAATGATGACCCAGCATTGTTGGAACGAAATGCACGAGTTGCATCCACTCAAGTGAATTGGGGAAAAGAGATGTTCGCGAAAAAGAAAATAAAATGGAAACTCGCGCAGCTCTTGAAGAGCAAATGAAGGAAATCGCGTAAAACAGCCGGCGGATAAGCAGGAATTTTTCGCTTTTAATTAGATTTCAGCAAACATAATAATATAAGAGAGACAAAAGGAAAAGCTACAAATATTGAGTGGGGAAAATGCCGAAATAAAAATTAGTTTTTTTCAGCAAAGAAGGAAATAAAAATCGAAAAAGAAAGAAAATATGTTTGTGATGTTTTTTGTCAAGGAAAAAGATAAAACCAAATTAAGATTGAAATGTATACAGCGCATTGAATTTAATTAAGTGTTTAACTAACCCAGCCTAGCAATTAAATAAACCATTTTCCTTTGGCTTCTTAAAATGTACGCCTAGCTAAAATAATTGTTAAATAATAACGGACACAACTCACTAAATCTAATCAATTCGAGACCATGCTGATTTGCACACGCAACTTTAATTGAATCCCAACCGCAGATACAGATACAGATACATAGATACAGATACATAGATACCAAAAGCGTCAAACGCCAAAGGTAAAACGAAAAACCCAACGGATCAACCCGACTAAAATGTATTCCAATCTAATAATGATAACCAAACCAACCGATCGAATGTATAAATGTAATAAATGTTAATTTCGTTAAATGAAAGCCGGCGGCAGGAGTGTTTTAATTGGTTCCAACGGATAGCAGCACCGCAACACCGCAGCGGTGGCAGCATTTAAATCATTTTCCAATTGAATAAACCTGATTATGCAATCCCCCCTTTAATCCACTTTGAATGGCTCAATAAAGCCTCTCATTTTCGGTAATTCGCCAACTTACAGGCAATTGAATTTTCAAAATGGACACCGCTCACAGCTAAGCCCCCATCTCATCATTGTCCTCTGGCCTGACCCAATCCCAGGGATTTATTATTATCTTTTCAGGTTGCAGCACAACACAACACAACAGCCCAGAAAAAGGCAACACACCGAAAACTTCATCGGCTTAAAGCAAAAACAGTTTTAACAGGGAAGAAAAAAAAAAGGTCAAGACCGGCTGCAGGGTAAACAGCTTGAAAATCCTCTTCAAAAAAAACTTTCTTAAAAACATTCAAGTGCAAGCATTTGGGATTTTTGCTAATTACAAAAATACCTATAAAGTAGAGTGTCCTCCCACGCGATTTCTCGCTTTTCTGGGAAGCTAAAAACAATTTTCCAGGTTCAATTTTGGGTAGACAAATACCTTTGGAGATTAGCTGTAAGCCCAAGAGTATTAAAAAATACATACACACGATATTGTAACGTGAAATGTAAACAAACTTCGACACACAATCAATAAAAAGCTGTTAAAGCTTCTTATGTAATGCAATAAAAAATTCACAGACACCACCCAGGACAACCGTACGTATACGTAATGCGTTTGTATATGGAATTAAAATGCAAAATTCAAACAGCAACAAACAAGAAGAACAAACAGCACACTTGCGGCCGAATTCGGTAGATGAAGCGGAGGATATTGGTGCTCTTCTCAACACCCAAACTACTTCGAATTTCGGTTTCTATAAGTCAAGAGGGGCATTCTCACTCCTTCCCATGTGATGCGCCTGGTTTCGTATTTCTGTAAGTAACCATTGTGCGAAAATGGCGGACAATGTGTTCTCGGGAGCTGTAGCAATCTTATTTCTGGTGAATTTTCCCGACAAGAATTCTCGAAAGTGTCTAGTTATTGGCATTCTGCTTTTACAGGAAATGGTATTTGAGAGGGGATTGGGTTGAGTTTCTCATATGATCAAGGAAAGGACTTGTGAAACAACAGTTTTAACTCTTGTTACTTGGAAAAACGTATGTTTAAAGGACCCTATTTTTATTTCAACAAGAAGTCTTAAATTACAAGAACTTTTTTAACTCACACAAGTAACATCTTTAAAGGTGAATAAGAGAAAATGATTAATATTTTAGGCAAAATTATTAAAAATTCTAGAAAAATAAACAAATAAAATAAAGTCCAATTTTAATAATACCCAGACACCTTAAAGCATATCGATTCTATACCTATATTTGAGCCGAAAGTCGATAAATATATATATATTTTTAAGAGCAATATATTGTGGTCAAATAATTTTTTTTTTTTTTGCTATTTATAAACGTTAATGAGTGTCAAAAATACTTTTGATATTTAAATTTACTATTAAAAATCATAAAAAACCTCAAATAATTGTATTTTGTTCAAATCCGAGTTATGAAAATAACAACTATTACTTCTTTAAACCAGCTGCATAAACCAATTTGCTGGCAACCCACAAAATGCAATATAACCACACTAAAATACAAATCTCGGACCCCCAGTTGACAATTTAAAATTGAATTTGCACAGGGTGACCTCTACTCAAAAATGGACACTTAATTTTTACTTTATTGCCACTTCGTCAGGGGGGAAAATGCTCATACCTTTCTCGTTGTCGCTGTGCAGAGTGCCCACCACGCTGCCAAAGAATCGCTTGTCCAGGATCTGCAGCAACTGCAGTGCCGTTGCATGGACCTCGACGCGGGGACAGCCGGTCATCAGGAGCGTCACCGTTATCACCGATGTGTAATGGTCGCACGGGTACTCCCTGTAATTAAAGGTGAAAGGGATGTTAGCATACGGGCCTTTAATAACAAAAACAAGGAAATGGGAGTGGGCAAAGTCAAGAGCTAACAAAGTAACCTAATGAGTTTGTTGGCTTGCGGTCCTGCGGTCGTGTACTGAACATAAAGTGGAAATTGTTCAACATGGCACACGCCCAACGTGCCAACAATCAACAGTTGATGCACCCAACTCCCCGAAAACCAGGAAACCCACTTCCCCATTAACCAGGAGTCCACACTTGGCTAAAAAGTCATAATAATTTGAAGCATGTTTATAGGGAGTTTTATAAAAGAAGGTAATTGAGATTTTTTTTTAAAGTAAATCCAGCACAAGTTTCCTTACTTCATTTACATTTAATAAATAATATAATTAAAGTAAAGAAAATTGTGCTGAACTATGAAATACTTCCTAATTTAACTGTTAAATTTAAAAATTTTAATTAGGAAATATTTAAAATATTAGAACCCTTTAAAAAACATCACAAAAATACATATTTTCCTAAAGAAAAATTTGTATTTAAAGTTTATACCTATTAATTTTGACTTTAAGATGAACCTTTCTATATTTCAAGGCCGCTTTTAGTTCGAGTGCAGCCTTCACCCTATTGAAAGCCTGACAGATCCATTAAAGTGTCGTTGCCCACTTCCTTTGCTTTGTTTGCCTAGATGCATTCACACATTTTTTTACACCCTTTCGGACGAAAGATATACATATAAACACACACCTGTGTGTCACCTGGCGTTCACGCTTGCATTGAATTGAATATTTTACGCAAATCGATTTTCACAAAGTACGTTGCGGTTTTCTCTTTCTCTTCCAAAAAGAAATATAAAGAAGGTGCGCCTAAAGTAATGCCTATAATGTGTGGGACATTTTCCACAGGACCATTCTTGGGCTGGGCTCCGTGGGCGGCTTAAAGTTCAAGGCCGAAATGGCCGGCTATTTAAATAAAGCGAATTGCCGGGGCGCAAATTGCCTTCGATAAGCCAAACAGGACCCAAAGCTGTTTAGATACAATCAATTAATTCTCGCCCCAGTTGCTTTTGCCATTTCCCTTCGATCCTTCTTCCGCTTCCCTAAGTCCGGTCGTCAGCAAATTTTAAAGTTGCCATTCACTGCGAATTTCTCTCGCAAAGCACATTAAAATTAAACTTGTTTCCGTTTCGATGTGCCAACAACATGCAAACTGTTTCATAAATCGGCCATCTGCCATATAAAAAAAAAATATATTCCGAAAAAACTGGAAATAAAGTTCAGAATGCCACTCTATACATGTGCTGTGCATGCGGTTCGCACATACTAGGAAATGTATAAAGGACTATGGGATATCCTGGAATTCAGGGGTATTTGTAGACTTTAAAAATAACCACATGAGGGAAAATCGTTAAAAAATTGATTGGAAGCGTGAAAAAATGCATTCTGAAGCACATGAATTTTGCAGAAAACGTTTCTTTCAAAGATGAAAAACCTTAAAGTATTCTGAGTCGTAGAGCTGGAAATAAATCGATTTTCAGAGAATATAATTTTGATTTTTGATTTAATTTCCAGCTCTACAAAGTGGCATAAAAAACACATTTACTGTGCTTACATCAGTACCAGATATTCGATATATTAAAGTTTACAAAAATATGGCATAGTATCATATTCTCTAAAATACATCAATTTTTTGTAATGCCTGTTGAGCTTAAAAAAAAAAATATGATAAATGTAGCCTCTCCCCAACTATTCTATGTTAATATTTAAAATCCTAAATCCTTTAACCCCTCCTCTTATTCCCATCACAAATGTTCTCTACCCTCTTTATGAATACTGGGTATTATGAATACTGGGTATTAAAAAACGACCACACACCCTCGCTGCACCAAGACGCTGTCCAGCCGACAAAAGATCTTGCGCGTGGTTGTCTGGGAGATGAGATGCTTTTATTGTGGCTTTGAGTCTCTTTTGGGATGAAAGCCACAAAATCACATTCTCTCTTCTCGGAATGAACCACAAACTAGTCTGTGTGTGCGGTGACTGGTTGCCACTGGTTGAACTCCGTGCGACATCGACAAATGTCGACAAATAGTAAATGGAATGCTTAAATTGCGGTGAAGGCAGACGATTTAGTTTGCAGACCCTGGCAATTAGTTGCCATTAGGAAGACTGTGCAAACGAATTATTAAAACATGTATTTGTCTGCTGGCGTAGACAGACGAAATATTTGAAAACAGCTGCGGCAGTGGCATAATTATGACAATAACGTGAAAGTTCTAAGAAAATTTATAATAATAGCAAAGCAGGTAATTCACTTAAGAGACTTTTATGGGATTTCCAGATAAATCTGCTTAAACGTTTTGATTGAAATGTAATATTAATTAAATAGTACAACATTTTATATAAAGTATTAATTCTGCCACCAAAAAGCAATCGCCACTTTTGTCTCCTCCAACTGCAGCTGCATTAAGTGCAGTGAGCCATGCATGTTGCCAGCTTCTGAACAAATGTTTATCAAGGAAATATACACGAAATGTTACCGTTTGCCGCCATTATGAAAAGGAAAAAACTGAAGAAAAAAAGAGACAGGAAGCGAAAATAAAAAACGTGCTTGGCCTGAACAAATAGGTTGTTATTTTGTACGCTCACAAGTGTGTCAGTAAATTTAAAGCGTTCTTATTACACACACACACGTGAAATGCTACTTAAGAGCCCACCCCAATCCCTGACTGGATTACGGCCGCAGGTGGAGAGTGAGATTGAGCGTTGAAACAAATTAAAAGGGAACAACGTAAGGCGATTACGCATTACACCCACTCTTATGGCCACCCATTCCCTTGAATTTTCTTCTTTTTCACTCACTTGGCACTGAAGATCGAGGCGAGGGCCAGGAAGCAGGCATCCGCCTCGCGGGGAGTTGACGTGTAGCACCGATCGATGACCCACTCAAGGAGCTGTCCCATATCCGGATTGGACTCGAGCAGCAGCACTACGGTGTCGCGAGCCAGTTGGTAAATCTGAGAAAGAGAATAAAGATTCGGCTTTAAAAACGAGACAAACAATGAGGGCGACAAGTGTGCAAGGGCTTACTTTTTCATCCTTAGAGGTCAGCAGCAGATCCAGCCACTTGTAAATGATGCCGTCATCTTGCAGATGAGGAGCGTAAAAAATGTGACCGCAACAGAGGAGGGCGGACATGGCCTGTAAGGATATTAAGGAAGGGTAGGATATTATTGTAATTTTAATTTAATAAAAAATGAATTTAATAAATATTGAATTTCAGGAATTAATTAAGGCCTTACATGCTTATAAATAAACTAAATTTATTCCCCTATAACATAATATAGATTTAAAACAATTTCTTCTTGTGGTTTTCTTTTTGTTTACTTGCCTGCAGAGCACTAAATTGCAACTTCTCCTCCTCGAGAGTCTGTCCAATCTGTGAGGGTATGCTCAGCGGCTTGGAGAAGCTGCCGCACCATGTGGCAAACAAATTGAATAGATTACGCTTGAGGTCCCGGGACAGCAGCGTGGCACAGGATTCGACTAAGAGAAATGAACAGGCAATCAGTTTTAGCAGATGGATGGATGGAGAACAGAGAGCCAATGACAGCTCTTTCTGTTTCTGTGAGGACTTACGTGAGAAGTTCTTAATCATCTTGCGTATGAAATTGCAAAAGTGGGCCTTCACCTCGCGTATACTGAGGTTGTCCTTGTCCGTTTCAGCCATTAGGTAGGCCATGGCGCCTTCGATATACTCCACAAAGGTGGGATGCAGTGACATTGTGTCGCGTTCCAGGACACAAGTGCTGAAAGGCAGTTCCCTTCTCAGTTTCAAGTACTACGATTGGGACTAGGACTTACCTCACGCCAAAGGTCCCGTTTTCCGCTATCTTCTCCAGCACCCGCACCACCTGCAATCGCAGGGCATCGCGCCTTCGCCGCCGCCTCATGTTCTCCTGCTTGCGATCTACCGCCTCCCGTATGTACACCACCAGCTCCTCCATGAGATCCCTGCAAGCAAGCAAGCAAACAACACACTCCCTCGGTCAGGGGGGACACATATCAAGATGTCAATTGTGACTTACTTGAGCGCATCGTGGTTTATCAGGCCCAAAGCATTAACGGCGGCATCTCGCACATCGACAACCTCGCAGCGGAGCAGCGGCACCACCAGCTTGTAGAGGGCATGCGGCGAGGCACTGCCCATAGCCGACTTGTCGCTCCGATCGGCGTTCAGGGAGTCCGGCGATGAGCTGTAAAATAAATTTACGGCCGTGGATTTTAGTGTCAAACAGCGACGACGACGAGAGCAGTCCGGAGGGCAGTAATTTCTGTTTCGGTTTGTCGGGTGTCTGTCTGTCTGTCGCCTTGGCAAGGTCATTATTTAGCGTGGAGTCCATAAAGTTTACTGCGATTTAAGCTTCTCCCTTCAATTCGCTTAACGAAACGGCAAAGGACCAGACATATTTTTTAACATTCTGTGATTATCGAGGTACAGTTCCGCCCCGCTTTTGCAGTGGCAAAACACGTCGATAAACATTATGAATTTTAAATTCGAAATCTTTTTTCAATTAAAACCCATTTTTTCTGTCCCATCCTTCCCTTCTGAATTTGCACAGCCGCAACAAGCGGGGGGAAATAATAATAATAAATGACAGCGCGCACAGGCAAACAACAATTTTTCTTTTATAATTTTTGCTGCTGTTGGGAAATCAAGCTTTTTCCTGTTGTGGGTTTTCACTTTATTGGGTGCGGGTGTCGAGGGTTTTTGAGGTTTTTTTTTTTGGGGACTGGACATGCGCTACATGAAAAATAAACAAACTTGTCTTCAAATTATTTTCCAGCACAGCAAGGGGGGCGTGGCAGATGCACAGAAGCCTGGGGAATGCGAATCAAATTGTTTGCCAAATTATACGGCACTGGCTCAATGCAAATCAATGGGAAAATACTAGGAAAAATCTTTGAAATCAACAAAGTCAAAGATAAATTCCAATTCAACAGGCAAAAATAAATGAAAATGTATGTATTTTTTAAAAATATTTGGGAAGAGAGTCGGAGAAAGAATTCTGTTTATGGACTGTTTGATTGATTGGATTTGATGGCAAGTAAATATATACTTTAATTTATATTTAAAATTAATAAAATAAAGATAAAATAGAATGAGTTAACCTTCAGCTGGAAAATAAATTGAAATAAATCTCTCAAATTTTAAGCAAAGCTTCTACTTTAAGCACACAATTTATTAAAAAAAAAAGACTCTAAGGAAACTAAGTAAATAAATAAAACATTTTAATACAAATATGAGCTTAAAAGCAGCATTGAAATGAAAAGCGGTTGCCAAATCAAGAATGCAAATTGGTAGGCAAGGCTCTAGACTTTAGGAAATAATTCACAACAATTTTAAAATACATGCCAAAGCTACACACAAGCACACACAACAACGAGAGACAGGCTACAGGAAAAATTCTTTCCAGAAAACTATATATTCTGTACAGAATTACGTAAGGAAATTTTAAATAACAAGAAGTAAGATATATCGAATTACTCAAGGATGCCACAGAAATAGTTTCTGATTTGTAATTAATTTAAATGCTGTCTAAAAGCAGGCAAACAAATTACAAAATTGCATTGCATGCTCTTAGACAGCTTTGCTATTGAGTTTAAATTCAGAGCTATTTCTATGGCAGAATTTAATTGCATAATTTAGGTTTGTTTTAGGTTTTGTTTAGGAATAGTTTAACTGTTTTTGTTTCTTATAATTTGGTGTTGTTATTTTGTTTGTTTTTAATTTGGTTTTTTGTTTTATTTTGCTTTACCCAAGTCGCTTTTGGCGCGCCTCTTTGCGTCCGTAGGAGAGTGGCAGCGTGAACCGCGTGACGATTCCCTCGGGCCCAAACACATTGGATGGTATATTGTCCAAGGAATCGGACAGCGAACGCGAGTCCGCCTGATCTTGCAAACTATAAATTACAATCCATATAGAGAGATATTTTTTGTAAACATAGAGCAATGTGACTGACTGGCTGGCTGGTGGATGAATTGCGAGTATAATTTGATTTCGATTTTCGTGAAATGCCCAGCGAGATTCCATCTTGGCAAATAGTTGCCCATATATAGCCCCATGGGATGTTCGATGGACATGGACTGTAACCTTCACGAGTGGTGGGAGTGGGTGGTGTTTGTGCGGACGATTTATTTTTTTAATGTGAAATCCCCACTTTTATTGACATTTCCGTCGGCCAACATTATTTGCACACACTGATGCGATGAAAATGCTTTCGGGTGGGTGGGTTTTTGCATGTGTGTGCTGTGGGTTTCGGTATTTCGCATTATAATTCAGTTAAATCTAGTTAAAATTCAAAAGCAGAGACCGCTAAAATTTACAGTGAATTTACAGTGATTTACTAGGAGCTGTGTGAGGTAATAACATAAAAATGCATTCAAGCTAGGTATAATTTTTATTTATACAAATAAATTAAAAAACAACAACAAAAATACTATTTTTTAAATATTAAATTTTTGAGAATTGTAAAATTGTAAAATCAATTATAAATTTGTCTAAAAGTAAATATTTTAAATTAAAATATACAAATACAACATTTGTTAACCATTTAACAATCATTAAAAAAAGGTGTCAAAAAGTAGCCATTAAAATATTTAATGCTTCCCTTGCAGGATTTACATTTATCTAGCATAGTTTTATATAGCATTTTCAGGGCATTTCCTGTGGCATACCAGATTATTTTAAAATTTCTTAAATGTTTTCAATTGCAGTGTAACCTTTACAACAGAGCTGGCTTTCAGCCGTTTTACATTGGCAACACATCATTAAAAATACCAACAGAACCCAATTAAATAAATTGACTGACACCTAATTAAATAAATATGTTTTAAAAGCTTGAAAGCATCATTGTTAATTTATCCTTTAAGTTGGGTTTAATTCTTTAAACTTTGTTACAGAGATTTTTATTAAAAAGATTACAACAGAAAAGTTTATTCAACCTTTTTGCTTTAACAAGTAAAAAGAAGTGAAGTACTAAAAACAAAATAGGTTTAATCAACATATCCAAATGAATTAATAAAGGATATTTAATAATAGAAATCAATAATAAAATCTGTCTAAATTAAATATTTCTCAACATGACAGGTTTTTGAATACTTTTGTTAAAATTTCTGTTTCCGACAGCTTTCAATCAAATTTGATCAATACTTTAAACCTTTTGAAACCATGCCAATAAAACAATAAATAAACAAACCGATATACGCCCCCAGAAGCTCCCTTATGCGTGTAAATATTTATGATTGGTTTGGACCTTACACTGTTTTTGCTACTGACATTATTTTCAGTATGGAAATCAGTTGACAATCGACTGCTTTTGCATGTAAAACAATCTAGCTAAACACACAGCCAACGCGGCGTATGAGTAACACAAATGAGGCAATCACAGATAATGACATATATTATGGCCAATATCCAGTCACCATCAATATGAAAATGCGAAATATAAGTGAGACAAAGTTAAATTAAGGCACAGTTTCGAATAATTCGTCAAATTATAAAACCAGTTTAATATTTTGTCTGTGGGCGATGTGCACGTGCCGGGATCTGTAATTATGCGTTGACAAGCAAACCAAATCTCACTAAAATGCAGTTAAATGTGTGGCAAGGACAAATAATAGTGCGGACATAATCCAAAAAAACACACACGGGTGATACAGAAATCAAATGAATAAATAATTTAAGGAAATTCATTTAAAAATGGTGCCTAAGGGTTAGCAATACATTTTTTAGATTTGGAATTCAGTGGAAATTGTTTAAAAATGTGCATTAGGCATTTAAAAGATGAACAATTAATTTAAAATATGCGAAAAAAAAAGGTTTTAGATAAAAACTCAGTCAACTCAATTTTAAAATGAATACAAATTCAAAAATATTACGTAAAGAATTCAGTAAAATAGACTTGAATAAACTTGAATAAAGGTGAAATAGACTTTAATAAATTCTTTAGCAAGCATAACATTATTTGTATTTCTTTAAAACAAGTTAACACATATCTAGCAGAAATTTGTAGACCATTTCAATGAATTTTGGAATCCACAGCTATTACTGTGGCATGTTGATTTACCATTTAAGACCCACAACACAAAATAACAACAATAAAAACAACAACAACAACAAAGCTCCAGTCGTTCTAGAGATTAAAAACACACAGACAACATACGAGAATTCGTGCCAAATGTAATTGAATGGGAAATGTTAGTCAAACAATTATAATGAAGTGTGTTGTTTGGTTTGATTTAAGGGTGAAAGGCTGATGGAAGTACAAAGTACTAACACAGAGAAAAATTAGGATAAATATCATAGATAAATGGAAAAATATTTAAAGATTGATATTAATTAAAAAAAAAAATTTTTAAATGATTTAGTTTAATAATTATAATTATAAAATTGGTATAAATTTAGAGGTTTTTTTTTCTCTGTGTAAAATTAATGATTTTCAATGCTTTTCCTCACACACTTACCTCAAACTCAAATCCGGAGAGGCACAACGTACAGCCACGCTGGGGATTTGGGGCACCAGACGCATGGCACATGCCACCTGATTCCTCCAGAGACGCAGATACGAATCCTTTTGGCTTTCGGTGGGCACTTTCTTGGTGGGCGCCGAGCTACGCAGCAATGAAGCTCGATTGTCACTCACGGGGCTTTTATTTAAAGGAAAAATAATTAATATTTTAATTTTAATTTATTAATAATTTTAAAAAATTATTTAAATAAACTTACGTGGGATCAATGACACTGAAGAGCGCATTTAGACGCGTAAAGCAAATGGGCCAGGCCTGGGCCACTGCAGAGGGACACTGCTGCAGGATGCGCTGACGTTCTAGCAAGCCAAAGAGACAGGTGGCCCAGGGATCAAATGGAGGCTGCGGAGAGCTGGACGCTGCTGCGGCAGCAGCTGCCGTTGAGCTGGACTGCGAGAGATTCAGCGTTGATGTCGAGGACTTTGAGTTGTCTGAGGGGAAATAAACAAGTCTTAATTTTTAACAAAATTAGAAAAGGACCCTCCCTTACCATCTGTCAATCCCGCTAGCCAAACGCCACTAGTTCTCTCGGCTATCCACTGCAAGTCAATGCAATTGGCATTCAGAATGGCCGTCTTTTCCGTTTGGGGTAGCAGTGGCAGCAGGCACTTCTCCACAATAGCCGGTACACAACGATCCATGACGTCGATGAGAGGAGGTTCCGTTTCAGGAATGCCCAGGGCACGCATCAGGTTCTTAACCTCCTTGAGAATCATGGCGGCCAGCTTGCGCAAATAAGGTCGATAGTTGCAGAGCAGAACCAAGGCGAAACCCTCAACGAAATGCAGCGTGGTGGCCAGCGGTATCTCGTTCTTCTTGGCCACATCGCTGCTGGCCATATTGAGCACCGTGTGCTGGGTGATGCTCGACATGCCGCTGGAGGAAGTGGTGATGCTGGAAGCGGCACTGCTGGCGGTATTCAGATGATGCTGCTGCTTGGACAACTGCTGGCTGCTGGCGGTGTCCTTGGCAGGAGCAGTTGTGCCCTGAATAAGAGTGCCCTGAACCACAGTTCCCGTGGCCACCACTTTGGCTGGTGCCGTGTTCGTCACATTGGTGGCCATGCTGGGCCCGGCACCAGTGGTGGCGCTGGTGCTATTGCCATTCACATTAATGGCACACCGCCAGATGTTCAGAAAGTTGAACAGTATCCGCGTACAGTTCTCCAGCAGCTGCGGATAGGTGTCGGTGACGTCGCGCACCAGAAACTGAGTGTAACCGTGCACGACATCCTGACGCCAATCCGGAAAGTCTATGACCAGCGTCGTCAGCGACTGATGGGTCAAGATGCGCAGCTCCTCGTCCATGTGGACGGTGAGTCGGGAGAGCAGGTCCACCAGCTCATGGGCGGTCATGGTGTCTGGAATAAGGCGCGGCACAGCAGCCACACACGTTCGGAAGAGATCAATGCGCGGCTTCCTCTCGCCGGACAACATCTCATCCGGTTCCTTGTTCTGGTTCTGCGTATTCGTCATCATCAATGGGCGACCGTAGTGCACATCCAAGGCCCTTAGTATATCCACAAAGACCCGACGCACATGCGGAAAGTATGTGGACATGCCTATGCTGCGGGCGGTATCATCCGTTAGCATCTTGTTGATGTACGTCTTCTTGACGCGCAGCGTATTCCCTGAGGGAAGAGCCGGCACTGTCCTGGGCATCGGCGGCTCACCCGCCTTCTGCTGCAGTGAGTCGGCCACGACCAGGAAAGCTCGCAGGCCGATGCTCATGCGTTCCGGATTGAGAATCAGCTTTATGGAGCGGCCCACGCACAGCAGATCGTAGACAATCTCACGCATGGCAAAGTCCAGGCGCTCTTGGGCTATAAACTGGATGATCTTCACGAAGATATTCAGCGGCGTGTCGCGCGGCACCACTCCCTTGGAGCCCCTTTAAAGAACAAGATGAGTTTAACAAGTATTTTTCAAGGTTTAAAAGTGTAAACTTACTTGGGAAACAGCGAGTTTACAATGCTCTGGAGACGGGAGTGCGTGGCCGAGTTGGACTCGCACTTGATGCGAATCATGTAGACCCAAAGCAGGCGGTACAGCGACTCCAAAGCCACGCGACTCATCTTGGCATCGCGATTTTTCAGATTGCTCAGACACATGGCCAGGAAGTAGTGCCAGTTGGTGAGGAAGAAGGTTTTCTGGGAGACACACAGCAGGCAGGTGACCAGCGGGAAGAGGGCCAAGCGATGTTTGGACTTGGTAGAGGCATCCAAAGTCTGTACATACAGCAGTTCCACAAAGTTCTTTACGCAGGGGACATTCACTTCATTTTTTACGGCCTGAAAAAATATATATTATTTGAAAAAGTTCGAAGATATGTTTTTACTCCATACTTACCGCCGCCACAGGCACTAGAATCTCCACAAAGAGTCCGGCCAGAGCATGCTTAATGTCCTTGTCCTTGACCTCCATGAAGTACTGACCGCATTCATGCATAAACTGAAACGAGGCCTCAAACTCTTCGATGGGCACCATTTTGACGCGAAAGAACTTCATGCCCATCAGCAGACTGATGATGCTCTGGGTGGTCGTGGGCGAAACCTCCTTGCCGCGCAGCTCCTTCAGCTCGCTCATGAAGCGCTTGCGCACGGATGCAAACCGACTCTGGGCCAGCACACCAATGACTTCCGCATACAGATCGGCAATCATGTGTATGTTAATGGCATTCGGATTGTTCTGCAGGCCATCCTTGTACTTGAAGTGCTTGAAGGCCAGATTCTCGATGCTGCGCACCAGATCCTCATGGCCCGGATGGAAGGGCAGCTGCTTGAGTATCTCAATTAGCGCCAAACAGAAAATAAACTCCACAGCCGCTTCGCGTCGCTGCAACTGAAAATCCAAGTCTACGGAGGGTTTGTTGCTGTTGGAGGCCTGAGAATTGCTGCTGCTGCTGCCGCCGCCGGGAGCAGCTGGTTTTTTGAGATCGTTCTTTATCTCCATATCGGACAGCTGGCGGCGATGCCAGGCGAGCAGCGTGTGCAGCAGCGAGGGCAGGCAGTGCTCTGCCACGGAACCTAGGGCAGAGAGCAACTGATCGAACTGCTGATCCTCGCCACGCTGCAGCAGCTTCGACAGATTCTTGTCCGCACTCTCGAGCATCACCAGCTCGATCTTCTTTTCCGCCTGAACGGTAAAGTCGCTGAACAGATTCCTCATCACAATTTCACCCGGCCGCGGAGCCGAGGAGATCTCCACACTGGCCACGCTGGCCGCCAGGGCAGCATGCATCTCGGCTTGCGTGTAGCTGGGCAGGACGTTGATAATGGAGCTCCTGGAATGGGCACCCCAGGGTAGCAGCGATTGTCGCTGAGGTATCACCAGTGCCGGCGGCGAGGCGTAACTCTGGCGACTGGCCGGCAAACTCTGGTAAGTAATCGCCAACGACTGCGGCTCCACTGCTCCACTGTTCACTGCCAACTGTTGCTGCTGCTGTTGCTGCTGCTGCTGCTGCTGTTGTTGTTGGAATTGCAGTTGCTGTGACTCATACTCGATGCCATATGGATAGTCATCGCCGGGTAACTGATAGTTAATCGGCGACGTTGTCCCACTGGCGGTATTGCTACTCGGACCATTCCGGTGACTGGTCTTCGGCGTGGATGTATACTCTGCCGAGTTTATTGAGTGACGTTGGTTGGGCGATCCGCCACTCGGATTGCCGTCCAGCTGTTGTGTCGCCTCAACGTTATCGACGCTATCGCCACCACCTGTGCCCGCCTGATAAGCATCTTCCTGGAAAGCATTGCGTTGGGGGCTCTTGGTGGGTGTCACAGTGCCCACACCCACCACTCCGGCACCACCTGCTCCTACCGCCGCTGCTGCGGTGGAGCTGTTGGGACTGGCACTGGAGGGCGAGCCAGCCGGTTCGGTGCTCAGGTGCTGCTCATTTGGGTTTTGATTTGTGCCTGGTCGAAAAAAAACGTAAATAAAGAGGAGACATTATCAGTATCGGTTTACGATTATACGGATTACACTTATCAGTTATTTATATGTTGGTATGGAATTACATGTTCAGATAGCCAAAGTCAAAGTCCCGAAAATGATTCATTCTACCTACGCATAAATTTTGCAAAAGGGTGAAAAAGGGGGATTACAGAATGAATTGAATATATGATAAAGCGATCAGTTTTTGCAATTTTAATTAGGGAAGAATTATATTAAATATATTATACTTTATAGTGTTTTTTTTTTATTTTTCTTGTTTTCTTTTTAAGGAATCTTAAATCCAACATGGGTAAATGAAAAATACATATTTTTTGAATAATTCTTCATTGTACTTAAATAATTTAAAACTATCAGAATTTGGAAAAACTTGTTATTTTCTGATAATGTTTTACTTTCGAGTATTTTTTAACCCATAACTATAATCCATTATTTAAAAAACCGACAAATTGTTTAGACATATAAATAAGCGAAATTATATTAAATGAGATATGACGCTATATATTTT
>JAEIIJ010018570.1:0-10005 GCA_018904815.1 Drosophila ogumai | reverse complement strand
ATAAATATATGTGACAAGTTTAAACTTTCTATGTCTTTTCCTTTGTCCACAAAAAATTTCGGAAAATTGCCTATTTTTTGGCCCAACTAACCAGAATGGACCCTTAAATCGGACAATGCTAACTATGTTAAAATCGTCGTCAAAAATCAATAAAGAAATCGGTATATCATTACCAAACAACCTGATATATTATGATTTATAAACTATTTTAAAAGAACAATTTGAAAGATTTGGAGTTTCTTTACATGTAGTAGGCTAAGTAGTCGTATACCTATCTCTCATGGAGCAGTGAGGTTCTGCACACACTAAAATAATTTTTTTTTTTTTTTGCTTTGTAAAGGTGTGTTATCGTATAAACTATAATAACGACCTAAATTAAACTCATTTCTTACAAAATTAAAAGGAATTTCGGCATTTTTTGCGAAAGAAAATTAAACACTGCTATTATATCTTATGTTAGTACTAGGCTTACACCGTAACTGTAAGCCTGTAAATACAAAAATATATAAGAATTGAACTAATTAAAAATGTATAGTGTATAACTTCAGCTAACTTGTCTAAATGTTATTTTGTTTATATGTTATAGCTGAAGCCGAAGATGTTGCTGAATCAAAGGCCAGGGAGCAACCAACAAAGCAAAATCTGATTAATGCTAAATTTATCGCTGTCGAAGAGAAACAATCGGCATCGATATTGGCAGCGAATACTCAGATAACAACAGAGAATGTTGTAAGACCTGTTGGATCTCTAGAAGCAGCTGTATTGGCATCGGAAACTACAACTAGCGAGTTTCTTGCAGAAGAAAAAAACCTTTCAACCGAAGAAGAATTGTTAGCAAAGAATATTCAAGAGTCTGAAATCAAGAAGAGTAATGAAGTTGAAAATCCGGCTGAAGTTTTAAAAGATAACACTCTGCTCTCTGAACCAACAGTTTTCGTGGACATTGGAGAAGAAAAAAAAAGCATAGATAAGAATCCAAGTGAAGAAGAGCAATCAGATGAAACTGATCAGTCAACGGTATCATCAATGGCATTGAAGGAAGTTGTTCTTTCTTTACAGGAGAAAGGCAAAGCTGTAGAATCTTCAGAAAACACAGTAAAAGCTGAACAAAAGCAAGTAGAAACACCTGTAGACATTTCTTCAGCAAAAATTGATTCCCCCGAGAATGATTCGGTAGAACTCAATATTAACCCCTGCTCTGAAGAAAAAGAAAAGATTTCATCGTCCTTTATTAACTACAATGAAGGTCAATGGTCACCGAGTAATCCCGATGGAAAAAAACAATACAATCGCGAACAATTAATGCAATTACGCGAAGCCAAAGCCTCGCGCATACAGCCCGAGGTTAAAAATGTGTCTATACTTCCGCAACCCAATCTTATGCCATCCTTTATTCGGAATAATAATAATAAGCGAGTACAATCAATGGTCGGCATGATCGGCAATCGGGAGTCATCTGCAGGAGGTTATATGGGAAAACAGCTATCGATGTCCGGTGTTCATGGTCAAAGTCAAGGTTCTGGTGGCCGCAATAGCAGCATGAAAGGCATGATGATTCATGTTAACCTCTCATTGAATCAAGATGTTAAATTAAACGAGAACGAAAATGCCTGGCGCCCAAGACTCTTGAATAAATCATCGGCAACAGAGACTGATAGTAACCTGAAGGCCACCCAAGAAAAGGATGATTTGGTAAGACGAGTTCGTGGTATTTTGAATAAACTAACACCCGAGAGATTTGATACTCTAGTTGAGGAAATAATTAAATTAAAAATCGATACACCAGATAAAATGGACGAAGTTATAGTGCTGGTCTTTGAAAAAGCCATCGATGAACCAAATTTTTCGGTTTCCTACGCTCGACTCTGTCATCGTCTCATATCCGAAGTCAAAGCCCGCGATGAACGGATGGAAAGTGGAACAAAATCCAATTTGGCACACTTTCGAAATGCTTTATTGGATAAAACAGAACGTGAATTCACACAAAACGTTTCACAGAGTACGGCCAAGGAGAAAAAACTACAGCCAATTGTAGATAAAATTCGGAAATGCAGCGATCCAAATGAGAAGGCTGAACTTGAGGCCTTTTTAGAGGAGGAAGAACGAAAAATACGTCGGAGATCTGGTGGAACTGTTCGTTTTATAGGTGAACTTTTTAAAATCTCCATGTTGACTGGTAAAATTATTTATTCCTGCATTGATACGTTACTTAATCCCCATTCGGAGGACATGCTAGAGTGTCTCTGCAAATTGTTAACTACAGTAGGCGCCAAATTCGAGCAAACTCCTGTCAACTCCAAAGATCCAGGACGTTGTTATTCCTTAGAGAAATCTATAACAAAAATGCAAGCAATTGCTGCCAAAACCGATAAGGATGGTGCTAAAGTCAGTTCTCGTGTTCGCTTCATGCTTCAAGATGTCATTGATTTACGGAAAAATAAATGGCAAACGTCTCGAAACGAAGCTCCGAAGACAATGGGCCAAATTGAGAAAGAGGCCAAGAATGAACAGCTAACAGCACAGTATTTTGGCAATATTTCCGGGAATTCTACGTCAATTGGACCATCGCAGAGTGGTGCAAGTTCCAATAAACGAGATGATCGTAATTTGAATTCCAGATATGGAAATGAGACTCGTTCCGGTAGTAATTACGGTGGAAGCCACAGTCAGCGTGGACATCATCAACAGCAGAGTAATGCTGGAGGAGGTGGTGTCGGAGGAGGAGGCTCCGGAGGCGCTTCAAATGGAGGAAATAACGATGACAATACTTGGCATGTACAAACGAGCAAAGGTAGTCGTTCTCAAGCTGTTGACAGCAATAAATTAGAGGGTCTGGTAAGTTACCAATTATTGTTATTTTATTCATTTTTTCATACATAATTATAATTTTACAGTCAAAACTTTCTGATCAGAATTTGGAAACGAAAAAAATGGGCGGCTTAACTCAATTTATTTGGAACAATAATACAAGGCAAACATCGTCATCAGCTGCTTCTGCGGTTCCATCGTCAACACCTTCAAACCCCTTCGCTGTTCTGTCCTCGTTAATTGATAAAAACAGTAGCAGCAGCGACAGGGACCGGGATCATCATCACGATCATCGCGGACCGAGGAATAAGGGTTCATATAGCAAGGGATCGATGGAGCGTGATCGTTACGATCGAGGTATTATGCTTTTATTGCTTTAGTTATAGAATTAAAACTAATATTGTATAAATACTTAATTAAGGTATCAATTCGCGAACTGGTTCATCTCAAGGATCACGCGAGAGTTCCTCCTCGCGTCAGCAGGGTGGAGGTCGGAGCCTAATGAATTCTGCAGTCCAAAAGTCTGCTAGTCATACAAAATATACGCAACAACAGCCGCCGACTTCGGTTCGTCACACTAGCAATAAGGTAAATAAAATGTCTTGGTTTATCATATGCAAATTGGACATTGAAAATATATGCATTTCGGTCAAATAAAAAAATATTGCAGAGTTGAACGATAACAGTTCGAAAAAGCCGCGCATTCCACCGAATATTTTTGTGCGTTGCTGTGAGCTACCCACAAACATTGCGGTGTTAAACATAACATTTAAACATTAAATTTTTTTGTAGTGCTCAAATAAGGCACGGGTGCCGATCTATGTTCGGTATGGAAGTTACAGACCTCATAAACCTCAATCGTATTTTTCTGCGGTGGGATTCAAGTTCAACGCTTCCAAAAAGTAGTCGGCCGGTGTAATTAAAAGCCTTATTTTATAATCGTATAAAACAATTATGTATGTCTTTGACTCAAATTCCTTATTTAGTCCTTAATGTCTTAAATTGCTTACTTGATCTGTGTGTCGTCTCCGATCCTGTTACTAGAATAGATCTATTGACTTTCAAAGGATAAATAACTTAATATACGAATTTAATTGGTTCGATCTTAAAAATATAAAGTCTAGGCTATATAATAAATACAAACGCACCGGTTCCTCGGTCGAACTTTACCGTCCTCAACGCTCAGTGGTATAAAAATTATTTGACTCGCGGCAGGGTTCAGTGCACCCAGGACCCGAAACAGTTCTATAACATTGTTAAACCCAATTTTTATCCTTCCTCCCTTTTATTTTCGACACTACAAAACCACTACGACCACACTGTTGAAAACCAGCCAAGGTATAATTTTTTTCTAAAAATGTATCAAACATTTGTATGGCATCTATATGATATAGTCGTCTGATCCGTCCCGTTCCGACATATATAGCAGTGAGACTATATTGAAGACTATATGCGAAGTTTTACTCAGAAAGCTTTAAAACTAAGGGCCTAAGTTGCGTAGAAACTGACAGACGGACTAGATAGACTCGGCTGTTGATGCTAATCAAGAATATATATAGTTCATAGAGTCGGAAACGTCTCCTTCACTGCGTTGTAACCTTTTGACTGAAATCATAATACCCTGCAAGGGCAGAAGCTATGGCTGATATATATTCTGTCAAAGTATTAACCTTTTCTGACAAGCGCACTTAATTATAAGTTTTAATTTTGTAGCGTTAGGAAGACATTGAACCAATAAACGCTTAACCTACAAAACAATTATTTTATTCCACAAGGCTATAAATATCAACTCAAAAATTGTAACTATTTTAGGTACCATCAAACTCCAGCTCCAACGCGGAACGTGGAATTTACCGTGGCGGGAGCAATGAGCAAGGATCAGGCTTAGTTGCAACTCCAGCGACGACGTTCCCTCAGCAAAGCAATCGTACTGCTGTCTCCGCCCCTCCTGCAGTGTTCCAAGAAGCAACCGATGCCGATCTTAAGCTAACCAAGTCGGTTGTCTCTGAAATGATTGAATTGGCAGATGCAGCGAAAACCGTAACACCTGCGGTTGTCGAGTGTATGAAGAGGATACCAGAGGATCGTCGTTGCGGCTTTCTATATTATATATTAACCGATTATTTGCATTTAGCGAATGTGGGCAAACATTCTCGCCGATATCTGGGCATAACTGTGACCCAGTTAATTCAACATAACTATATTTCGGTGGAGCACTTTACGCTGGCGTACAACGAATTTAGCGAGTATGCCAACGATTTAATTGTTGATATACCAGAACTATGGCTATATATTCTACAATTTACAGGTAACGTTTGTCCATAACAATGATCTTTTGATTAATTTATATTACTTTTAAATATACAATCTTACATATTAATCTTTATTATACAGGTCCATTAATTGTGAAGAAAGTTTTAACCGTATCAGATTTGTGGAACAAGAACCTAAAAGACAACAGCCCATCAAGTGTGGCCAAGAAGTTCCTTAAAACATACTTGATTTATTGCACGCATGAAGTTGGACCAAATTTCACGCGCAGCATGTGGACAAAGTGCAGCTTGCATTGGTCTGATTTTATGCCAGAGAATGAAGTTAACGACTTCATCAAATCAAATGTAAATGTTGTTGTTTTAAAACATTTCTTAAAAATGGCGAAATATTTTATATACATTTTCTATACTTCAATATTAATTTCAGAGACTGGAATATGTGGAAAATGAATCGATATCGCCAGTGATAGAACACCGCGGTGAATCGTCTGAAAAGCACGTTAAAAATGTGATAGAGCATATTGAGCATTTGCTAAAGGAAGGAACAACGGCAGATTGTATCATTGATTATAGTAATGTAAGCAATTATCTATTCCTTTTATTCATTTAATATAATTTAGTTTATTGATTTACCACATTGAAGGGAAACATAATGGTCGTTGATAAACTGTTTATAAGAAGCTTAACGGAATCGCTGAGCAACTTTTCCATTTTGTACAAGGAAAATAGTTATAAACTAGAAACCGAGACCTTCCAGAAGTTTTGCATACCAGTTTTGCAGCGCTACATTGATTCGAATGAAGATCATCAATTAGAGTGCTTGTATGCGATGCAGCTATTAGTGCATAGTTTGGAGCATCCGAGGGGTATGAAAAAATATACACGGTCGGCTTTTCATTATATAAATTAAATAATTAACAGGATTACTGAGCGAACTATTTGGAGAGTTATATGATGCATATGTAATACAAAAGGAGTCGTTATGCAAGTGGCGTGATTCAAAGGATCAGTCCGCTGGCAAAGGTAATTGGTTAAAATTATTAAAAATTACGAATTATTCTATATGGTCCCAACTTTAATTTTTTTTTTAACAGGCGTTGCTGTAAAAAGTCTAAATCCTTTCTTCAACTCTTTATTCAACGACGAAGTGAACTGAGAGACGTGCGGATGAAAAATATTTAAATTTGTAATAAAAAAATCGATAATTAAATGAAAGAAGAGTGGTGTGAATGTTCAGATGTAACTAAGTATACCCTATATTTCAATATGAACTTATTCATTTACAGATTTCTGGTTCATAGATGCATTACGAAGGAATATATGCAAAAAACAATATAAAGTGTAAAACATTATGTTGAAAATAAAGCAAATTTAAAGGAAAATGTATAAGTTATTACTTACCACACAGCGTCATCATCGTGACTACCAACAGAAGAATCGTTCTGGACATATCCGTCTGTCCGATTCTGCGGTAATTTAATTTAATAATAAATTGACCAAATCGGTCGGCAAACGCTGCCGTAAAAATGATAAAAAAATTTAAAAATATGTTTTTTTATGAACAACCCACTAATTTTCCTCCATTATACTGCCAGGATATTATAATTTTGTTTTCGCTACTTTGAAAACTAAACTATAATTCCCTACAACCCTACAGGGGCATAAAAATGATACACTTTTAATTTTTACCATATTTTTATCTTTCTTGAGAGATGACCATTATTATTGATTTTATAAAATTTGCAAAATTGGCCTCTTGGTTAGCCCTATAAATGGTGCTAAGATCGATTTTGGGCAATTGTTATTTTTCAAGATATGTAACTAGGAATATTAAGGGCGCGCGACACAGACAGAAGTCACTTTTTCGTAAACCAGTTAATGGACTGATTTGACCGGAAGGTAATGTAAAAATATTAATTTTTTTGTTTTTCTTTTAAATTTGATGAATGGAGCATTTCCTGTGTTGAAAAAAAATAATTTTAGAGCACTTTAAATTTCTTGGCCGCTGTTGTTCTTTCCGAAGAATTAGCCATACATATAATTTTTGTATATTGTACTTTCATGTCTAATGATTTAAACAATTTTTTTTTTTTTAGATTGAATAACATCGAATAATTATATTGTACAATTTAATATCTCCTATTGATTTTCTTTAAACTGACGTAAACTATAGGGTACATACAAATATAAACTTCGACGTTTTAGTTTCCTTTTTTTTTTCTAATATAAAAACAAAATTTGGAAATAAGGTTTAAATACGATTTATTAGTTGTAGCGAATTGATTAATGTCATACAGTTTTTCAAATTCAATCCATATTTCTTTTATCGATTATTTAAACGTTCAGCTGGGTTTTTTTATTTTTATGCGGCCTCCTTTGCCAGCCGATCAGCTTTCTCCACAACCTCCTCAATGGGCCCCACCATGTAGAAAGCCACTTCCGGCAAATGATCATACTCTCCAGCTAGGATCTGAGAGAAGCCCTTGATGGTCTGCTCCAAAGGCACCAGCTTGCCGGCATGGCCGGTAAAGACCTCAGCGACCTGGAAGGGCTGCGACAAGAAACGTTGAATCTTCCTTGCACGTGCCACAGTCAGCTTATCCTCCTCCGACAACTCGTCCATACCCAGGATAGCAATAATATCCTGAAGGGACTTATAGTCCTGCAAAATCTTCTGAACACCACGAGCCACATTGTAGTGCTCCTGTCCAATGATGTTAGGGTCCATGATACGAGAGGTGGAATCCAAAGGATCCACAGCCGGATAAATACCCAACTCGGCAATGGCACGCGACAGCACAGTGGTGGCGTCCAAATGGGCAAAAGTGGTGGCTGGAGCAGGATCTGTCAAGTCATCAGCTGGCACATAGATAGCCTGCACGGAAGTAATCGAACCCTTCTTGGTGGTGGTAATGCGCTCCTGCATGGAACCCATATCAGTGGCCAATGTTGGCTGATAGCCCACCGCAGAAGGAATGCGTCCAAGCAAGGCAGACACTTCGGAACCAGCCTGAGTGAACCTGAAAATGTTGTCAATAAAGAGGAGCACATCCTGTCCCTCCTGATCGCGGAAGTACTCTGCGACAGTCAGACCAGTAAGAGCAACACGGGCACGAGCGCCTGGGGGCTCATTCATCTGGCCATAGACAAGAGCCACCTTAGAGGTCTTATCCTTCAGAGAAATGACACCGGACTCGATCATTTCATTATACAAATCGTTGCCCTCACGAGTGCGTTCACCAACGCCGGCAAAAACTGAGTAACCACCATGAGCTTTGGCCACATTGTTAATCAGTTCCATAATTAACACTGTTTTACCCACTCCGGCACCACCAAACAAGCCAATTTTACCACCCTTGGCATATGGAGCCAAGAGATCAACGACCTTGATTCCGGTTACCAAGATCTCCTGCTCTACAGACATTTCTACAAATTCCGGAGCTTCAGCATGAATGGGAGCTGTTTTGTCCGTGGGAATTGGACCACGTTCATCAATTGGTTCGCCTAAAGAAACAATGAATATTTATCTTTTTATGCAAATACAATAACATTAAACATACCAATGACATTAATAATGCGTCCCAAGGTTTCCGCGCCAACGGGAATACGAATAGGATAACCAGTATCGAGAACCTTCTGTCCTCGAACCAAACCCTCAGTGCCGTCCATGGCGATTGTTCGCACCGTATTCTCACCCAAATGCTGAGCCACCTCAAGGACCAAACGTGGCGAACGGTTGTCCACTTCCAAGGCATTTAGGATTGGCGGTAAATTGTCATCGAATTGGACATCAACGACAGCGCCAATTACGGCCACAATCTTGCCATTGGCCCCGGCGGCAGCTTTAGCTGCGGCCTTAGCAGCATGACCACGAGCTAGAAATTACAGATACATATGTAAAGATCGTTAACACAGAAGTACATTTTCATCGTATCCCAGATTATACACAACATTGTCTGGACAGGATTTTCACATATGTAGCTTAAGCTTTCGTATCTCAATGGGTATTAATTTAAACTTTTAATGGAACTATTACTTATAACATTACAATTTTCTGCCTAAAATTACGTACACATTTAGTAATGTTATTACATCACATAGAAAATCGGGAACAAAAACGAACCATAAACAGAAAAAAATTAAAAACTTAAGAGGGACTTGTATAGATTAAAGTAAATATATTTAAAAATTTTTTCACACTCTGCAAGATTACCCAGTTTAAAATCATTTAAAAATCAATTTAATTAAAATATAAGCATTAATTATATTTTCGGTATTAAAACATGTTTTTTCCACAGACTACTTATGTCTTATAAACTGACAAAATTAACTAGTTAAAGTAAAACTGTTATGCAATCAATTCAAGTCTGTTCGTCGTAATAGCAGCACACCATATTAAGGTTATGTTCGATTATTAGCTTTTTTTTAGTTTGAGACTACAAGATATTATGAAATTTAGGTTACTCGCTTTTTAAACATCGTCCCAAATAAGTAATATTAAAAAATATTATATTCTTTACTTACACAGTTGTCCCAAAATGGGGAGCAAACTTTTATCGGCTTTGGCGGCAGCACGTAACGCGAACATTTTTCGGTCTATTCAATGCGTTGTGTGGGAGTAGCACATACGAATAGGTACATTGGATCAGAAAAAAAAATCACTAAAAAATACCAAAGAAACGCTTGCACACTTTAATTTTACTATAATGTAACGTTGACATCTACAGCAAATTCGCTGAAATTGCTTTGCAGAAATACCAAATATTTTTTTTAAAGCCTATTACTAATATAGGATAATAGATCAAAGCAGCAAAACTCCATTAATAGGGTCTTCCCACACAACATTAAAGCGCATTTAGCATCTGTTGAACAAATGCTCCATAAGGTTTTGCCGTTCCGAATTTTCCCAAATGGACCGGCGTTA